>VWZY01008837.1:137134-155951 GCA_013399075.1 Chloroceryle aenea
GGACGGCTCCGCGGCCTGCCCGGGGCTGCTGGCAGGGCACGCTCGGTACCTGGTCGGCCAGTTTTCGTGCAGAGTAGTTAAGATGCTAACTAAAAAAAATCACTCTTCCAGACAAGAGGATTCGAGCACCTAGAACCCTGGTGTGGGTTTTGGTGTGGTGGTTTTTGTTGTTTGGGTTTTTTTTGCGTAACACTAAGTATTAACTGTTTTCAGAGGACTCTCTTGGTCAAAATGCCCTGCAAGCAAATGTTTCCGGGAAGATGAATTTTAGAAACGTAGCAGAGTTTCTTTTGCCTTGAAGCTGAACTCTTTCCTTGCAGAATCAAGGACATGAGTCCAGCTCTGGGTTGGTCTCCCAGAGGACTGTGTGCAGCACTTGGATGAGGAGGTGACCACAGGGAGAAGACACAGCCAGTGGGGACCATTTTCAGCTCTTCCAAGTTGGCTTGTGTGTGAGAAACCTTCAAGCAAAATGCAAAGTGTTGTACAAAGAGGAAACCTTTGCGTTTGTGTTAGCTTAACACTGCAGCTAGGCAGAAGGGGCTGTTGGGATAGATGGTGGTTTGGGTGTTTGTTTGGCCTAGGGAAAACTGGTCTTCCTAGTAGCCTGGGCCAATAGTTAAAGCTCCGAAGTTCACCTTTGTAAGGTTTGTGTTGGTAAAGCTACAGCTGTAACTGTATCCGGCCTGGCTAGGCAATCTTCACTACTACTGTCAACTGAGGGCAAGTTGGGGCTTTTCCTCCTGTGGCCGTACAAAGCACTTGGTGCTGATCAGCTGGTTCACCTCTTTTTGTTGGTGACTGGAATTTAGCCTGTCAGGAGAGACATTTCCTCTTCCTCTTTGTGAGAATGTGCTTAATAAATGTCTGGGAAATAAAGTGTCTTCTGTTGGCTGGGCAGGAAGGAAGGAAGGAGCTCCTAAACATTAAAGTGTTAGAATAGCTTCTCTTTTAAGAGCTAAGTTTTAGCAGCTTTTAAGATACTCAAGCAGGGTCTTCTTAAGTGGCTTAGTGGTGGTTTCTTACTTTAGTAGCACTTTTGTTTCCAGGTGCCTCTCAGAGCAACTGTTTTTTGAAAGGCAACCACAAAAAAAAAAAAATCCCAAACATCAAACCAACAAAGCCAGTGAGCAAACTGAGTGAATCTTAAGTTGTTGTGATCACAGAACACTATTCTAAGCAACCTTCCTCTCTCTTACTGATGTTCAGCAGTTGCAGCTAAACTTCCCAGCAGGTCTATGGAGCCACAAGGGATTGTCAAAGCCTTTCCCAAGAGGAAGAAAGTGAGGGACGATTTGGGGAAAAGCATCCCTCTGAAGATCCCAAAAGAGGAAGGAGCAGAGATACCTGAGGGTAAGTCCTGCATGCCCATGCTGTAGAATAAAGACTGGAAACACTGGAAAGTCTGGCCCCACAGTGTGTTTTCTCTAGAGACCATGACCGGGTTGCTTAGGTGTATCCAGCTGATGCCCACCAAACCTGCTGCTGTTGTTGCCATCAAGTCCTGTGTGAGATGTGCTTGGTTTGGGACACTGTTTCTCTTGTCACTGATTTCCTGCCCCTGTGTTTTTCTCAGCAGAGTGGCTGAAACCAGTCACTGTCTACGTGTTGCAAGCTGGCATAGGCCAAGCCAGGGTGGAGATCTTCCACAAGCAGATTGTTCAGAATGGGGGCACTGTACACAACCAGCTCTCCTCGGAGGTGACGCATGTCATTGTGGCTGAAGACATGGACTGTGATAGGGCTTTCCGGCTCCTTAAGTTATCCAAGCTACCTTCAGGGTTGCAGATAGTGAAGGCATCCTGGCTAAGTGCTTGCATCAGAGACCAGAAGCTGCTGAGTACTGCTGGTTATGGTGTCTTTATCCCTCACAGGTATGCAAATACCATGCTGTCATTCCTCTCTACAGCACTTCTGTCCTAAACTGAATAGTGATAAAATTTTACCTCTGCTCAAAATCTCAGACTACAACTTCTTGCAGCTCCTAGGGCCGTAGTTCACAGTCACTTCTTGCCATACAGACTATGAAATGTAGTGACTCTGTGACCAGCTGACGTTCTGTGGGGTAGGAAAATGTGAAATAGAATCTGAGAGTGCTAAGAGGAGTCCTGTCACTTGGTACAAGTGCTAAAGGTACCTCTTCCTAATCCACCAGGAGATAAATAAATAGGAAATAAGAACTTCAACAAGGAAATTTTAAACTTATTTTTAATGCTGAGGATGAAATGATGTTTCTTACTTATTGCAGATGAAAACTAGAGAGACAATTGACAACTAGGCACAGGGGGAAATGGAAGAATGGAGCAGCAGGCAGCCACAGGTTAGGATCAAAATGTTTTGTCAAAGTTTTGGAGAAAGAGTCTAAGAGTGAGGTAGACGGGAGTGGAAGGTGCAGGTCAGGAGCATGGACGGAAATTGGGGAACTGAGGCAAAACCAGAGCAATTAATCCATGATTTGAGAGAGTACAATTCATACGGGTTATTTCCTTCATCCCAAAACATGCAGAAGGATTTCTCAGTTAAAATTCTGGGGGCTGATAAGTCCTCTCCTGTGCTAAGGTGTCTGTTCATGACAGGTACCTGGAGGAGGGAGAGCAGCAGCAGGTCCTGGGCAGTGAAGAGATCCCACCCCCCGCAGAAGAGGGAGCAGTGAAACCAAATACTGAAGCACAGGTGGGAGATTCCTCACAGCAAGGCCAGGGCACCCTTGGACAGCAGCAGCTGGCTGAGGTGAGGCTTCCCACACAGGCCTTCTCCTTGTAAACAGCTTCTGCATGCTGCTTTTCCTGGGTAAGGATGTCCCTGCAGGGATACACTGCCAGACTTTCTCGGTAAAGGTGTTTGGATGTTTCAGTGGGCTGGTGCTGTCTGATACAAGCTGTGGATGTGGTTACTGCTTCTCTCTGTCCCTTTTAGGTCTTAAAAGTAGAAACCAGACCCCTTAAATTCCCATCAGAACAATTCCAGCTGAAGTAGTCCTGGTGCTCTGATCAGGCCAAGGCTCACTCTGGTGATCGTGTTTCCCCTGCGTCCTTTTGAGGAATATTCCCTGGCTGAGAATATATCCCTTTCAGGAAGCTGTCTCTGATATTTCATCCCATGTTCCTGCATGAGCCATACTGACCCATTCTCCACTCCTTGGCAAGCACCCTGTTCAGACATGTGTCAAGTTGCCAGTCAAATGATTGTGGTGGTGTGCTTAAAATATCTGTGTTGGTTTATTAGTGGCCTCTGCTGTGAGTCAGCTTCTCTGACCTGCTGCTACCTTTCTTTCCTTTCTCTTTATTTTTGCTTAAGTTTGCTGAATTCTTTTTATGTATTGGGATCATTCAAATCTATCTGTAGAAAGTTACCCCAAACCTCTTAGAGCAGCAACTGCTTTGTAATGCTGGCATTTGTTTTCTCACAAAGTCCAAAATACTGTTTCACAAGACCTTGTAGTTACTCCCTAACTTGCAACTCACTGAGGGCTCCTTTGGTTTTGGCTTTCTCTTGAATATATGTAAAGGTGGAATTTCTTCCCAGTCTTACTATCCAGTGTGCTGTAGGCAGTTGGCTGCTACTTAACTGCATCACCCTTTGCAGTTACCCCATCTTTGCTGTTTCTTGTAACTCTAATTTAATGGCAATTGTTATTAATAAATCACACACTTAACAGGAGAAAGGATTTTTTTGTACTGTTATGGATCCTGTGGTATCTGCCCTGCTTTCTGCTTGTGTTTACTTTGTGTGGTCAGACAGCAGCTAGAGTCTGAAGCCTTATTGACTTTTTTTCTTTGAAATCCCCTCAAGCAACAATATTTCCTGTTGGTGTGTGCACAAAAGCAGTATTTGTAGATCCTTCAGTAAAATGCCTTGTCCCTGGCTCAGGACTACGTGAGTCTGGGGAGAAGAGAAGAATCCATGGGATATACTTTAAAGACAGTACCAACCCCTGTTGAGACTCAGCTACAACAGTAAGGCTGAAATAGCAGCTTAGAAGTAGCCGCCATTTAAGCACAAAGGCTTTTCTAGCTTGGGTGGATGTTTTTACTCTAGGAAATTATGAATGTGCCAGTGTTTCATATTGAAGAGGGGCTGCTCTGGGAGTTCTGCACTTGGATGTAAACTCCTGTGAGGAAACCCTGTTACCAGTCAGACTGTAGGAACCACTGTGACTGGCATCTTGATGTGGTAGTTTTCTGCAAGGCAGCCTTTGCAAGTGTTGCCAGTTCTTCAGTGCCTGAACCTTGGGGCTGTTACCCCAGGCTGCCTACTTCCCTCCCAGGTGGCATATTGCCCTGGCTGCTGGGCTTCAGCTGCTATCCTGGGTCCTGTGCCATGCTCCAGACAAACCACGCACATCCCGGTCTCACCTGTCTCTAGTCAGCTGCTCTAGGGTCCTGGGGTGTCTTAGAAGCTAATGGCACCAGCTGGTTTTGCACGTGCGGTTGTAGAGAGTCCATCAGCTTTGGGGGTGAAGCATATAGAGCCAGGGGCTTCAGTGCTGTTTCATCTCTGTGTCAGTGCTGGGCGAGAGGGTGGGAATTGTGTGCTCCAGCTGCAGAGTTGTTTGCATTGTGGCTGGATAACATGCTCCTGAAATGATTTTCAGGGGCTTACTGACCTATCTGAACTCTGAGGCTTAGCTGCACTTAGAGGGACCAATGTCTTAAGACAGTTGTGTTTCAAGGAGTTTCAGAGTGAGTAAAGCTTCTTTAGTCTGTCAATTCCTCAGTCTGACCTAGTTTTCAGAGTGACAAAGCAAGATTACAAAAGGGAAACATCTTGCCTCTTCTGTCTGAAGACTTAAGCTCTATATCTTGCTGGAATTGTGTCTCCAGTCCTCCCTGGCCAGCAGAACCAGAGGTTGTAAGGATATGGCTCTGACTTAGGCCGACAATGCAAAAACTCACAGGACTTGTGTGCTCCATGTAATTGCTGAACTGAACCCAAACAGCCCTGTGCCATTCAGGGTTACTTCCACAGCACAGAAGCTCTTGTATCTTCGTAGACTCCTGTGTTTATACATCAGGAAAGAAGGGAAACCCAGTGAGCAAAGCAGTCTACAAAGCCTCTGTGTGGCTTCCCACTTCTATCCCCTTTTGTTCATTACCTGAAGCCAAGGCTCATTGTTTCTTAAGTCTACACAGAGGCATCCTAATGCTGAGGGTATCAGCAAATGTATACATTGGTTCTTTCTTCTGTCACTGAGGAATGTGGAGTCCTTTGTGTCATTCCTTCCTCCCCCTTTTCTCTTGCAGATAGCCATGGGGAAAATGAGGGGCTTGTAATTTACTACCCTGTTAAGATTTTGTGTCTGTAACAGAGCTCAGTGCCTATCTCCTGTCATCTGCATCATGAGTGGAAGGTGCAGAGTCTGAATGTGAGAGATGTGTCTTTGCAGCCACCAGACCAGCAAAAGACTTTCCAGGGGGAGTAGGATCTCCCCCAGGCAGGGATTTCAGCATTGTTGTACCATGCTGCTGGCAGCAGTTACTTTAACCAGTGTCTTACCTCAGTTAGGTCCCGGTGACTTCACTAGAGGGGGTGTGTGTGTGCTTGGGTCGAAGGTGTAAGCAGTCTGTAGTCTCCTGTGCTTTGTGAGATGTGTATGTAGCTTCAAGGGGTGCATGTGTATCCTGAGGCATGAAGAGCTATGGTGTGCATATAGCCAGCCTCTTCTGGAGATGGCAGTTGAGCACTGCCCTGGGGGTTGGTTAGTGCTCTGACTTCCTACTCTCGGGAGCAGCCTCTGCCAAGGGGACATATGTGAAGCACGCACTTATTCTCACATGGCTGCTTTTCTACCTCTCCCTAAAGAAAGACTCCGATGATGAAGACAGTGAAGGAGAAGATGCTAGTGTCACCCAGGGAGATCTGGAAGCATTGATATCTGGCTGCTACCCTGTGAAATCAGAGGAGGAGGCCAGTGACAGCTCCTCCAGAGTGGCCCAGCCTGCCAGCAAATGGGTTTGTGCCCAGTCTTCTCACAGCAAGAAGGAGAATCACAACCAACGCATCACAGAGAAGCTGGAAGTGCTGGCAAAGGCCTACTCTGTCCAGGGGGACAAGTGGAGATCTCTGGGCTACACCAAAGCTATCAATGCACTCAAGAGTTACCACAAACCAGTGACCTCCTACCAGGTAAAGAACCTTCCTAAGGTGGTGGAGTGGGGAGATAGACCCAGCATCCTAGCTCTGTTATGAGCCAGATCCCTTCCTCTTTCTGTACATGGAATAGCTTATCTCCAGGCCTTGGGAATTGCTTCCTGTGTGGTGACTTGATGAAGCTTTGTAGCAAGTGTGAGCTGGGATTCATTGACCACCTGCAGTGTTTTCATAACATCAGAAAATGGAGTCCAAGCCTTTTAGGGCCAGATCTGAGCATTCATGAGGTAAATGCCTTCCCCAGGCACAATGCAGGGACATTTTCACCTTCCTCCCAAGTATCAGCAACTCACCACCATTCAAGATAGTATCTAAACTAACTGGATCTGAGCCTTATTGCCTGTGACAGCCTAGCCATTCGGCGTATTTAGTGTTTCAGTGCTGTTCTGCATGCTTGTCCCTTTCCACTTGGCATTGAATTGATGTAGCCTATGGAAGCTAGAGAGGAGACCATCGGGTAGAACTAGTCCTACCAGTCACTCATCAAATGTCTAGCCAGTCTCTGAGTGGGTAGCAGCTCCCCAGCTTGTCTGTGGTCCTCACTTTTCCAACAGCAGCTCTGGTTTCTTGCTAGGAGGCCTGTAAAATCCCTGGGATTGGAAAGCGGATGGCAGAGAAGATCCTGGAGATCTTGGAGAGTGGGCACCTGCGCAAGCTGGATCACATCAGTGAGAGTGTGCCTGTGCTGGAGTTGTTTTCCAACATCTGGGGAGCAGGTGTCAAGACAGCTCAGATGTGGTACCAGCAGGTAAGTTTAGTGTCTCCCACAAGAGGCTCTCAGACTATGATTTGGAGACTGCTGCTGAGTGTAGGAAAATTACTTTCACAAATAGTTTCCAAATGCTGGTATCCATGGCTGGGATTTGAATCCAGTATTATGGAAGGAGCTATGAGACCGGGTCCCATTGTGGGTATGTTTGGTCAGAATGGAGTGCACATGGCTGAGATTTGCATTTGGGTGGGGGTAGAAGACAAAGATGTGTGATAGGAGGAGTGAGTGGCATGCTGCCTCTACTGTTAGCATCACTGCATGGAGCTCAACTCATACTTCTCATGGCAATAACACTGCTAAGAGCCAAGCTTGAACCAGAACTGGTTTCAGGGATTATCTGTGAAAGCTCCTCATCCAGCCACTGGCCTGTTGTCCCAGCTGGGTCCTGTAGCTGCCAGTCTGAAAGTTGTAAAAATGGGGTAGTGGGTTCCTTCCTTAAAAACAGTTTGTCTCCTGAGCACAGAGCTAATGAAGCATGATCTCCTGTAGTGTTTGGTTTGTGATGGCGTTCTTTGCTGTCTTAAAAACAGGGTTGTGTTCATGCTGTTGGTTTCCCTTGCTGGGATATTCTGGGTGTTGTTCCTTTGTCTGCATTCCTTGTTTTCCTTCAAGCTGTAGGAACATGGAGCTGTAAGAACAGTAGTCTTCTCTCAGGTTTTGTTAAGATTCAAAGTATTTTTGGGGTGGAGATTAGAGGGGTGTGTGAGTAGTGGGATTGCCTAAACTGGGCCCTAAGTGGTCTCTACATGTGATCTCAGAAGCTGTGACTGGCCTGGATTTGAGCCAGGTTAAACACAATCTCCGGCGGTCTGGCTTGCAAGTATTTGAAGAGCCAGGTCTCGGAAGGTGTTTGAGTATCATCCCATGGTCTGCACTAGGGTTTCCGGACACTGGATGATATCCGCACCAAGGCAGCACTGACCAGCCAGCAAGCGGTGGGGCTGAAGCACTACAGGGATTTCCTGGAGCGCATGCCTCGGGAGGAAGCTGCAGAGATAGAGCAGACTGTGAGTAGCTCTACCCTGGGCTGTCATAGCAGAGTAACTGCTGGGACCTGACAGGAGAGTGCATGCTGTGGAGAAGTCCCTGTTATAACTGAGCTCTTCAGCCTCTCCTCTGAGCAGGGTCAGTGCTTGGGGAACCCTTTTTGGGCACAGGCACCTTACGGGCCTACTTTGTCACATAGGAAGGTTTGGTTTGAGTGCCTGGCAAGGAGGAGGATACGTTGCAGGTGTCAGTTCTATAAACTGCTTTGAAAAAGCCTACGTGTAGCATGGTGGGGTGAGCAGGTTCTCAGCTCCTCTTCCCTACCTCTTCTCTGAGATGTCTGTTTTCAGCTGAGGGCATCTGAGCTGATTCCCTGGTGCTGCTTCTCCAAAGGAAGCTGTGAGCGCCCTGTAATATGGTTGTCAGTGGGCAGACAGAGCATCAATATCCCTGCTGGAAGCAAAGGGGACCCAATTTGCAGATGGGTGCTGCTTGCTCTAGTACACCATGGCATTCCACGATTATGGGGTGCTAAACTAGTGTACCCTAATGTGAGCAGAGAGCTTGAGGGACACACCATCATTGCTACCGCTGTGCTCTCCAATCACCATGGAAGCAGCAGCCAGCATGACCCTGTCACTCGGCCACAGGGCCTGGCCACAAAGAATACACTCCTGCCAGGCTCCTGCTGGGGTGTCAGTCCTGTGTGCCAGATTAGCCATTTTGGTGGTGAGTGGTCCCTTTCCCAGGCAGGCTGGGTCGAGGAACTATCTCTTGGGGGTGGGTCTATTGTTATCTTGATGGGATTACTCCATACACAGGCACACACCTCTGATCCAGGCCCAGGAGAGAGAATGAGGGATTAGTCACTGTCTCTGCTGCCTGTCACAGTGAGATCTGAGGAGCTTTTAGGCTCTCGGATGGGGCTGGGAGTTTTCTAGAAATCTTCATTTAAAGCCAGAAGGGGGGCAAGGACACCAGAGGAGGGCTTGCTCCGCATGAGAAAGGCTTGTGGCTTCTTGGAGCACCTCTGGGGCAAAGGTTAATGGGTTTATCTCTTGCTAATGAAGGATGATCCCCAAGAGTGACAAGGGGCTGTGAGCATGGACACTGCCTTCCTGAACCCAAGCCTCTGTGATGGCCTCGTCACTGGGAATTGCTGAGCCCCTAATTATTTGCTGCCAGCAGGGTGATTGGCACAGTCTGACCAAGAATACTTAACTCCTGCCCAAGGACTTAGGAGCCTTTCTTAAGCATTTAATGAATGAAGCCATCAGAATTATCACTGTCTGCACAAAACAGGAGCTGGGGTCCAGCCTGGAGGTGGCTGCATTAGGGGAGGTTCACATTATGCCTGTCTGACTGCTGGCAGCAGCACGTTGGCATCCATTTGGTATAAAATGTTGGGATGTTTGTGGTTTTTTCCTGGGTCACGAAGCCCAGCTCTCTTGCACACACAGAGACAGGAGTGGACTCCAAGAGACACCTGCACATTTTCTGCTGTGGTGGGTCCTGCTGGGAAGACTCTCCATGAGTCCATATCTGCATCTCAAACAGGACCTGTGACCATCTTGTGTTGAACTGATTCTCTTGGTAGGCAGAGCTGGTGAGCTTTGCAGTCTTGGCCCAGAGAAGAGCTGAAAAACTTATCTCCTGCTGTCTCAGAAACCAAAGGTTGTGCTATACTTTGCCCCTTCAGCACTGCTGCATCTTCCTTCTTGTCCCATCCCAGCTCTGGCCCAGTGCCCCCAAGAGCTGGTAACTGATAGTAGCACCATGGTAGATCACTATTGTGTGGCAGTGTGCTGGGTTCTTGCAGGACTGAGTGGAGGCCATGCTGGCTCACACAGCTCCTGACAGAAGGCCAGCCTCCTTGGTGGGGCAGTTTGCTGTGCCTACCAAGCATCTGCTCTGTATGGAGACCCTGGAGATGCAGGACAGGCTGCAAGGCAGGCACAAGATCCTTTGCTGCCTCGATGGAAAAGGCANTGACAGAAGGCCAGCCTCCTTGGTGGGGCAGTTTGCTGTGCCTACCAAGCATCTGCTCTGTATGGAGACCCTGGAGATGCAGGACAGGCTGCAAGGCAGGCACAAGATCCTTTGCTGCCTCGATGGAAAAGGCACTGGTCTCTGATTCTGATTCCTCACCCCCCCCTTCTCTTCTTGGAGGTCAGACAAGCTGCCCTGGCCCTGAAGCCTGGGCTCATGTGCGTGGCATGTGGCTCCTACCGTCGGGGGAAACCCACCTGTGGAGACGTGGATGTACTAGTCACTCACCCAGATGGACAGTCGCACCGTGGGGTGTTCAGCAAGCTGCTTGACAGCCTCCACAGGAGCGGTAAGAGGGCTGCGGGCAGGCACGTGGTACTCAGAGCTGTTCTTAGCATGGCCAAGCCAAAGAGGCAGTGAAGTGAATGGCATTCATTGAAGGGCAGGTGATGGCTTTCCCAAAGACAGGACACCTTGTAAGTCCTTAAGAATACTGCCCCTGGTCCTGGCCTTGCTCCAGTAGTAGCTCCTCTGCCACTGTTAAGGAGAGGGTACTGCTGCAGCTCAGTGTGGCTTCTCCTGTCTGCATGAGGCTGTCAGGGATGAGGCTGGGTTGTCCTCAGGGTCCCACAGTACATTATGTGACACCTCAACTGCTGTCTGGACAGTGGGGAGTTCAGTCGCTCCTATTCAGCACACTCTGCCTGTCCTCTCTGCTCAGGCTTCCTTACGGATGACTTGGTGTGTCAGGAGGATAACGGTGATCAGAAGAAGTACCTGGGGGTGTGTCGTCTCCCTGGGCCAGACCAGCGTCACCGCCGGCTTGACATCATCGTGGTACCTTACAGTGAGTTTGCCTGCGCTCTGCTCTACTTCACTGGCTCAGCTCACTTCAACCGCTCCATGCGGGCCCTGGCCAAGACTAAGGGCATGAGCCTCTCGGAGCATGCCCTCAGCTCGGCTGTGGTGCGAGGCCCTGGAGGCGTCAAGGTGGCATCTGGCCATATTCTGCCCACTCCCACTGAGAGAGATGTCTTCATTCACCTGGGGCTGCCTTACCGGGAGCCCTCAGAACGAGACTGGTGACACCTGGTTGTCACCTAGGACCCTGGGCCCACTGCTGTGCTGCTGTTTTGAAGGTTGCTAGTTTCCCCAGTGCTGCTCTGTGGTCACTACAGACTGGGGAATGTGTCCCAGCAAACTGGGCTCCTTGCGAGCGCAGGACACTGCTGCTGGCATAGCTGTGTGGCTTCACCCAGCAGAGGCCATGAGCTGGAACCACGCTGAAATGCCCGTCAAGTACCCTGGCCCTGCTCTCCTCAGGGAAGCTTCAGAAGGCTGTGCTGCAGAGCCTTGTGATCCAGCCCCTCCAGTCCTCGGGAACAGGGGAAGTGAGATGCATCTTCCTCTGTGTCTGAGCACAGACACCCCAAAATCTCTATCCTGAGCAATGCATGAAGGCAGCAGGGGTCTAGCTTGGACCTGGAACTTCTCCCTTTGCACTACCGCCGACAGCTGCTACTGCCAGAATCACGAAGGGTCCCCCAGTGCTGCTTCTACATCTTTCCTCCATCTGAGCTCACTTGTGTCCTCTGGTCAGTCTCCACTGCATGGGATCTGGCTGCTGTGACTGCCACCAGCTTCCCCTGCTGCCAGGTAAACCTTGGAAGAGGTGTAGGGACCCGATGTTCTGTGCCTGCTTGCTCTCAGCATGTCATGAGATGAGGATCCTTCAGTGCAGGGCTGTGATCCCCCCGGTGTGGCCCCGAGGGCTGCTTTTCCTGTCAGTGCGGGAGAGGAGCGAACCTCGCAGCTCAGGGAGCTGTGCTCGGGGCAGGTTTGAATGTAGTGACACCAAATGTAACCCAGCAGGGGGTGTGTGTGCACAGGAGGCACAGAGCTGGAGAAACACGAGGAGGTGGTTTGGTTCTAATTTGGGCAAAGCCAAAGCAAAGCTTTCCTATTTTGTACGTGTGGAAGCCATGGAGTCACCCAGTCTTTGATCAGAGAGAGTTTTTATTTGAATATACATGTACATGTGGCTGGCCCCGTCAGTTCCAGGGCAGTGAATTTTATTTCTCAGGAAACCACAACTATTTTTATATTCTGGAGATGAATGTCCCAAAGACTTGGAGTGCTCTGCCTCTGTTCTGGATATTTCAGGGATTCCTCCTGGCAGAGGTGCTGCCAGGAACACCATGGTGGGTGTTTCTGTTCCGGGACCTTCTGGCCTCTCTCTGGGCCTGTTCTGGCCATCCACTCCCTTGTCTTGTGGGGGACCCAGCCATCCTGGCTCTGCACTCTGGTGTGTCTTTGTCACGTGCAGTGACAAGCTGTGTGTTTGCTGCCAGGGCAGGAACAGTCATTACACCTGGTTGGTTTGCACAGTTTCTTGCTGCAGAGTCAACTGTGGCCGATGGGCACCAGTAGTTGTGCTGGGGTGTTTGCTGGGGACACCTTGACCCCAGCAGTATTATTTGTCATCCCAGTCTTTCTACAGAACACCCAATAAAAATTAATGTCTTCTGGCATGGCTTGATATGTGAAGTAAAATAAATCACTTCTCCCTTTTTCCTTTGCATCTCTGTCGTTTTGCTCTCTGCCCTGCAACTGTTGGGACTTTTCCCTCTGGCTGAATGGGAGCCCTTCCTGCACTGTCCCAACTCCCTGTTTTTAGCACAGGCAGGGATAAAGCAGTGCAGACCTTCATGCTGCTGGATCACCACTTCTGCCTCTCAGGGTAGGGAGTTGCTGGCCACCATCCTCCCAGGTCAGAGCGGGACCTGGCTCTGTCCCAGCATCCAGCTGGCCATGTGCCAGGGGCTGGTCATGCCCAGAGAAAGGAGCAATGAGACTTGGGCTGAGCTCTTACTTCACATGTGGAGTCAGGAAGAGATGCTGTCAGCTTTTCCATATTTCTTCAAAGAGTAGGGTACTCTAGGTGGCCCTGCTCTAGCAGGGGGTGTTGGACTAGATGATCTTTCGAGGTCCCTTCCAACCCCTAGGATTCTGTGATTCTGTGATTCTGTGATATGGGAGTTGGCTGCTGCTCTGTCTCCTGTGTGTGGATCAGCTCTGTCTCCTGAGCATGGAAATATTCTGGTTGTCCCAGGGGATTTTTGAACAGCCTAGTAGCCAAGGGAGCACCTGGAGATGAGCAGCAAGAATCAGTGGCTCAAAAGGGAGATGGAAATGGAGGGGGACAAGGGCTGCTGGGTTGGAGCTAGTGAGGGCTGGGCTGGGTTATCCAGGAGCAAAGGGGAGTCAGCCCCTGACCAGGGCCAGGGAGGCCCAGAGGGAGCACTCCCTCCCCAGGAGGGTTGCACACTCAGGCACCAGACACAGAGAGGAGGGTGATCCCATTCTTGGAATCATCCAGTCTTGGCAGGACAGGGCCACATCTGGCCTTGTCCTCCAGGGCTGGGGATAGTCCTGCCCCAAAGGGAAGTTGGATGGGGGCTCTCTTTTTCGCTTCAGGGATGATCCTGGAGGATTTTTTTTCTAGAGCGTCATGGCTGGGAGCCCTGAGCACAGGCCTATTTCTGTCTGGGTTGGGGCAGAGGACAGTTTGTGGATGCTCTTCTTGGCCTCTGGGTGAACACAGGTTTGCCTCCACCTCTGGATGCCAGGGTGAGCTGCTTCTGGATGAGTTGGGGCTGCTCCTCTCACCAGAGCCACATGTTGGGGACATCACTGGAAGTGGGGGAGATGTGGTACTGCTCACCACCAGCTCCTTCCCCATTGTCACCTCCCTCTCCAGGGACATGCAATTCACACTCTGGTGCCAAATGAGTGGTGCAGCAGCACATCAAAGCCCTGGCCCTGCTGTTTGTGCTACTTTTGCTTCGAGGGAGGCCAGACATGGGAAGGTGCAAGGACGAGGCTGCTCAGGGGCAGGACTGTTCGCCCAACCCCTTGCGAAATGGCAGTGAAGGTGGCCCTTCTGCCTATGTATCATGTGGAGACTGCTGGGGGAAATGTCCTGCCAGTCCTCAGTTGTGTGAGGGAAGGGGCCTGCTGTGTCTGTTCCCTTCCACCCCACAAATCCTTGCCCAGGAGGTTTGGAGGGGTCAGAGGGGTCAGAGGGACCTCCTGTGGCCAGCTGCAGCCAGGTGAGCCAAGGATGCGTGGGGATCATCTCCTCTGGGTACAGCTGCGGTGGATACAAAGGGGCAGAAGATGAAGTAGCACGACAAGGAGCTCATCCAAAGCAGCTGGAGGTGATGTTTCTGGATGCTGGAGGATCCTGCTTCTCCCATTTTCTGGTGCAAGGAGAGAAAGACGAGGCTCTGGACTGTGCTGCCCCCTGTGAGTCAGCCCTGGGCTGGGCGGTCCCTCCTGCCCTGGGTGGAGAGGACAGAGCTGCCCCACAGAGTCTTCTCTTTGTAGCCCTAATCCTTCCCTTCATCCTCACAGTCACTTGCAGACCCCAAGCCAGGGGCTACCTCTAGCCTGGTATCCCCTGAGGCCACATGCTCCTCTGAGACCCCTGCCTTTGCAACAGGGAAGGAGCTGGCTACCCTCTTACCCCAGCACACTTTCTGCCTTTGCTAAAGCCCAGGATGACACACTTCTGAAGAAGGTACAAGGGGTGGGGCTCCTGGGGTACCTAGGAGGAGGTGGGTGCTGAGCCCCCAGGATATGTGCAGGCAGGGTGAACAAAGATGGTTTCAGGCATCTCTAATGAGGTATCTCCTGGCTCCTGTTTCCTAGGAAGGAGCTTTGGCTATTCTCCTTCCCCAGCACACTCCCTTCCCACCCTCTGGGGCTGTGAGTCTGATCATCCTGAAAATTAAAAATAAACCCAACTGCAGCAGCACTTAAAGGCTAAATGGAAAGTTGGGGAGCCGGGACGGGCACTCAGCTCCTGCTGTGGAGCCCCTTGCTCCCACCCCACCATCCCTGCACCCCTAGGGTGGGTCCAGACTTGGGGTCTCAGGCAATTCCTGCCTTCCCATCAAATGTCTTTCTGCCTCGTCAGGTGAAAGGAGGAGAAAGTCTGGGCCACGTCCCTGCAGCGATGCGCGTTAGGCAGCTCTTCCCACCCTGCTCCTCACCCTGCAGTGAGTTCACCCATTCTTAGCCATCACGACTGTCCTCATGCAGGGGTGGGAGGGTGCGGGGGCTAAGGGAAAACGGGTGCNCCGCCTCCCGCGCTCCTCTGGCTTTGCTGATTTATCTCTTTCCTCAAATTTATGAGGCCAATTATGAAGATGAGGTTGGAAGTTCTCGGAAGTTCACTAAATGCAAAGTGCGGTCCCCGCTGTTCCCATCAAATTAATTAACCAAGCGCTATTGATGGCCAAGGCGACGCTGGCGTGCTGTGGAGCACCAGGGAAGGGTGGCTGGGGTGCACCGGGGGGAGGCCTGGGTGGGGGCAGAGCACCCTGCGGGGCATCCTCAGGGTGAGTGGGTGCAGAGCCATCGCCCTGCCTGGACAGCTGGAGTAAGATACACAGCAGGGCATGGACCGGGTCCTGGTGTTGATGCTTGGTATCACAGTCTTTGTTTCTGTAGCTGGAGGAAGATCCACCCGGGTGATGGCAGGGCTGTCCCCATGGGAACGTGGCATGGATATGTGGCAGAATGTAGTGCCATGTCCCATGGTGGATGCCGTGGCAGGGGGTGGTGGTCAGCATGAGCCTATCTGGAGGAGCAAAGCCTGAAGCTGGTGCTTTCTTGGGCACCCCAAGGTCATCCCACCAGCTGGACAGGGACACCATCTGACCCTGATCCCATGAGGGTGGTCTGCACGGGGACCTCATCTGATAGACAAATGACTTTCCCTATGGCTTAGCAGTGATGGTGCAGCCAGGACAGGCCCACTGCCTCCTCCTGTTCCCCAAGTCCAGCAGCCCTCCCTTAGTTTCCCTATCTGCATTATGACAAACAACCTGCCTGTGGCTTGCAGGTTAAGATCTCATGAGCAGAGTGACACAATCTGACACAGCCCTTTGGCTGTCCTTAACCTTTGAATGAAGCAGCCCAACTCTGTTCAGGGCTTGGGGACTGGTTGGGTGGATGTGCAGTGGGGGCAGCAGCCACATGCCTAAAACACACCATCTCTTATGAGGTGGCTCTGGTGCCTGGAGTAGCCATGCTGTGTTCACCTCTTCCCAGGGAAGGACTTCTGTGGGTGGGGAGGTGGTGTCCAACATGACCCCCATATCTGCCCTGTCCCATGTCACTGGAATGTTTCCTCTGGGCTTGCTGCATGTGCAAGCAGCTGGGATGCTGCTGCAGAGCTGCTGTAGCATGGGGGATGAGACTCCTCAGGCTGCTCAGGTTCCTTTCAGACAGTGGACAAACAGCTCTTCGGTTGCCCTGGGGGGAGAATTCACTCAAAGCAGTTTATACACTGCTCAGGTAAGTCTCTCAGCACCACTATGCTGTAAGTGCTTCAGGCTGTAACAGAGTCCAGTGCTGAGGCCCCGGCTCAAACCCAAGATAACTCCACTTGCTACATTGCCACTCTGTGCCTCAGTTCCCCTCTTTATTGCATTTTCTGAGGTTGTTTGCCCTCTGCTTTCACTGGGCATAAACAGCATCCCAGTTTCCAAGGAACCTTGCTAGCATTTGATGGGTATGAGACATTGCCAAATAAAGACTCAGTCCTTACTCCCAAACCAGCCTTGTTTCACACCAAATATATGCGCCGTAAGGCTCCCTGCTTGTGCTGCCCTGGCACATGGATCTTCCCCTGTAGTACCATAGCACCCTGACTTAAATCCTTTTGTAACCACTGTCCAAGGTTAAGCAAACCATTTGATTTGAGATAGGTCCTGGAGAGGGCCAGATCCTGCCATCCCTGCATATGCCCAGCTCCTGGCACAGCTCTGGCCGCCATTCCTGCTGCTGCTTCTCTTCACTGGCTTTACTCCTGCCCCAGTGATTAGTGGGCTCTGGTCAGGCCGGAAAACAGCACAAACAGAAGCATTTACAAACCCGCTGTCTCTCCAACAGGGCCATAACTCAGGTTCCCGTCACTGCCGGGAATGGGAGGCAGGCTCTCCGGCTCCGGTGGCAGCACCGACGTTTACCCTCTTGTGGTAAATGTGTTACTTGGGGATAATTTACCTGCTTATGTCAAGTTTTTAAAAGAAATAGATTGTCTGCTCTGCAGCTCCTGATACTCACAGCATGTGTGCATGGCCACACGTGTCTACCTGGGGAAAGAAAAAAATCACCTAGGCTGGAAGGAGTGGTTTGCAAATGCCTGGATTTTGCAGCTGCAGTCCCTGCACGGGATCTCGGGTGTGTAATACTGGGACTGAGCTTTCACTGCGGTCTGTCCNGGGAGGTACTCCCATACTGCAGACTGTCCCCGCAGCCCCGTGGCGCCACTCCTCCAACCCAGCTCCAGACACGCTACCCCTGTGGGCACCCTCCTGTTTC
Organism: Chloroceryle aenea; assembly: GCA_013399075.1. Taxonomy (NCBI): domain Eukaryota; kingdom Metazoa; phylum Chordata; class Aves; order Coraciiformes; family Cerylidae; genus Chloroceryle; species Chloroceryle aenea. The sequence continues at coordinate 154,428 of VWZY01008837.1, forward strand.
ATTTTGCGGGGCTGGGGAGGAGTGCAACCTCTCTCTGGCTAGACCCCACTGTGTCCTTTGTCCCCTCTCTCCGTGACTGTTCAGGGCGAGGGGCACGGTGTTTACCATCACCCTGAAGAACTGCTGGGGGGACAGCAGGGTCACCAGCAGTCTGGATGGACATGAGAGAGGGGGAAGTCCTCCATCCCTGGGCAGCATCTCAGGGCAGAGGGATAGTTCTGCAGCACATGGTGGGCACCTGTCACTGCCATCCCCCTGTCTCCTTGCCCATAGGGAGCTGATTTATGTCCGGGACAGCCTGTGTTGACCTCCTACTTTAGCTCAGGCATTATAACTAATGGCAGGTCAGCAGAGCTACAGCAAAAGTGAAGTGGTTGGTAGGGGGATGGGGAGGGGGAACACAAGGCAAGGGGAGCTGCAGAGGCTCCTGGTTGCAATNGATTTGAGATAGGTCCTGGAGAGGGCCAGATCCTGCCATCCCTGCATATGCCCAGCTCCTGGCACAGCTCTGGCCGCCATTCCTGCTGCTGCTTCTCTTCACTGGCTTTACTCCTGCCCCAGTGATTAGTGGGCTCTGGTCAGGCCGGAAAACAGCACAAACAGAAGCATTTACAAACCCGCTGTCTCTCCAACAGGGCCATAACTCAGGTTCCCGTCACTGCCGGGAATGGGAGGCAGGCTCTCCGGCTCCGGTGGCAGCACCGACGTTTACCCTCTTGTGGTAAATGTGTTACTTGGGGATAATTTACCTGCTTATGTCAAGTTTTTAAAAGAAATAGATTGTCTGCTCTGCAGCTCCTGACACTCACAGCATGTGTGCATGGCCACACGTGTCTACCTGGGGAAAGAAAAAAATCACCTAGGCTGGAAGGAGTGGTTTGCAAATGCCTGGATTTTGCAGCTGCAGTCCCTGCACGGGATCTCGGGTGTGTAATACTGGGACTGAGCTTTCACTGCGGTCTGTCCCTCCCTGGGGTCTACAGGGGCTGCAACTGCCCAGCTGCCTCCCAGGGGCTGCTCAGCTGCCCCAGGGGCTGCTCGGGGCTGGGTGCCCCATGTCCCCTGCAGCGTGCCGGGAGCACGCCCTGCCTGCACCCCTTCTCCGGGGCAGCGGACGGCAGCAGAGGTGGGGATACTGGGGCAGCCTCCCTGTCGCCCGTGGATAAGGACTTCACTGAGGACTCTGGGCCACTGAGAAGATGCTGGTGCCGATCGGTGCAGCCGCGATGCGGTGGGCTCAGGCAGCCGGCGTCCTGGCAGGCAGCAGAGGGAGCTGGAGGACTGGGTATGGGCAGCAGTGGACAGGCTGCAGGCAGCCCGGGCTTCTGCTGGGGCCCTACGGCTGGGCAGCTCAGCCAGCTCAGTGGGGGAGACCCCCCTCTCCCCCCAGGCTCCCCCCAGCAGGGCAACGGGAGGTACTCCCATACTGCAGACTGTCCCCGCAGCCCCGTGGCGCCACTCCTCCAACCCAGCTCCAGACACGCTACCCCTGTGGGCACCCTCCTGTTTCATTTTGCGGGGCTG
>VWZY01008838.1:8911-66257 GCA_013399075.1 Chloroceryle aenea
TCCCGCCCCACTCCTCCCCACCCGGTCTGAGATCCAGCGGCGGACTGCGCTACCTGTCCCCGCAGGGATACTGACAGGATTAATTAATTAGTGCTTATAAAGGTTCCTGCAGGTTTTAAGTAGCAGTAACCGTAGAAGCGCAGATAATTACGGCCGGTTTTCTTTAGTGCTCCTGGATCGCACCTGTAGCTTGAATTACGCCGCTCGCTTTAGACCCTGGGCGCCGCCGCCGCAAGGGGCTGTGTGCGTCCCATTTTAACTTAAAGGATCCGTACATGAAAGCTCAGCATTGTGAAACGTCATTTACGTACCTCAGCGAAGAGGCACCGCTCCGGGGCGTAGGGACCGCCCTGGCAGCGGTGACATTTAGAGGCAGGGTAGGAACGAGCACCGAGAGAAGGCAGCTCAGCTCAGCACAGCTGAGGCGCCAGCAGAATCCTGACGCCAAGTTCCGTGGGTTTAATTCTGTGTCCTTTAAACACAGAGATTTACCCACGTTTTAGCTAATCTAAAAAAACCTGGATGCTGCTCCTAAATTTCTTCCCATGAGGTTACAGTAAAGAACTTGGTGTTATTTGAGCAGGACAATTAAACCCCCAATGAAACATTAGCCAGCCAATAGATATAAGATTACTTTCTGCAGAAACAAGCATCACCTCACTACAGCGTAATGAAGCCGTTGCTTGCAACCATTTCAGGATGCTGTCGCAGCAAAATATATTTTTTCACTCTGATTTTTAACAGCACAGATTAATTTCTGGAGTTTCAAAATACAATGAGGTGTATTTTGAAACATCTGATATTCATTTGTGGATTTCAGAGCATGAGAAAAAATGGGAAATGTGCCTGACTGCTGCAGCAAGGCCTTGGAGATGATTCCTTGAAGCCACTAGGATGCCTGGCTGTTTTAAAAAGACTTTATTCGCCTTGGCTTCCCTCATAAGCTTTGTGTCTTTTATCTTGATTGTTGTTGCAATGGGGACCCCAAACTGGATGACTGGAAAGATCCTTTGCAAAACAGGAGCTGATTTGGTCAATGCCACAGATCCAGAGCTGGTCAAGTTCATTGGAGAAATTTACTATGGACTGTTTCAGGGAGGCAAAATACGCCAGTGTGGGTTGGGCGGGCGGCGTTCCAAATTCACAAGTAAGTAAAATTCTGGTTGAATCTTTAGTCTACTGTCTAGTCCAACTTTAAAAGAATTCTGATTTTTTTTGTTTACAGGACTTACAGAATGCAACTTATTATTATTTATTTATATTTGTGTCTCACTTGTTGTCTTTATGGTTTGGAATCTGAGCGTGAATATAATTTCACGCTAGCTTTTTTTCTTCCAGTTATGTTCTGCATACCGGAATCAAAATGGGGAAAAAACCCAAACCCTAGGGCTAAACTGAGGGTTTCCTGTTAGTCTTGTGGAGAGAAAGTCCTTTGGCGATGACCCTGGATGAAAATCACAGATTCCCCTTGACTGACTCTTTCCTATGCGGTGTCACTCTGGAATCACTTGGTGCCTCTGCCCTTGCCTCCTGTGTTGGACTCCTCTCTTCTTTTTTCCTTAAGTGGTATTTATTTAGCTGGCCACATTTCTGTATTTCTCTAGCTGTCCTAATGCAGATGTCTGCCATAGTAGATACTCCTAACTCTAGCAACATGTTGAAGAAATATTTACCTTCTTTGCTGGTAACTCAAGAGAAAACCATTGCTGTGCTCTTAAAAGATGTAGAAACTCTTATAAATGTATTCCTTTTAACTGAAAAGATTTTCTTGATGTCTCAAAAGCACTTAGATGTTGATCTGTACTTTGGATGATTTCCAGTTTTCATACATCCTGTGCTATAGTGAAAATGCTATTTTGTATTGAAGGTTTTTAGTTCAGCATACAGAACCCCTGTGACTTAAAGCAGTTTGAGTTGAAGCTGCTGCAGTCTCACCCTCCCCATGATCCATGGCAATGCTGTCCTGACCCATCCTTTGCAGGGCAAAGTTGTTGCGGTGAGGTAGTTAAGGAAGTTAAGCTGCCCAAAAAATAAACCTACAAGAAAAAATAAATTAGTTTCCCATAGGATCGTGTCTGACTGCAGAGCTGCACAAGCGCAACTACAAAACCTCAGAGGAAGGCAGGACTGTGGGACTTGAGAGGCAATGGAGAAGAGAACCAGAGCAACCTCGGCCTAGATCAGCGAGGCCAGTTGTTAAGCTGTGATGAATTTAGACTAGTTGCTTTTACAATAACCAACTCTTGCTCAAGCTCTGACTGCAGCTGCACCTTCATGGTTTGGACACAGCAGTCGTGCTCAAATGCTTTGTCTAGTGAGTTTGAATGGCTGGCAGACAGGCCATCGGGTCAGAGCTCTTCCAGCTCTGCTCTGCTCCTCTTCAGGGCATTCAGAGACACTCTCCCAGTGCTCTCACCCCATCCTGTCAGAGGGAATGAGGAAAAAAAGTAGCCAATATCCTTTAAATCTTTTAAGTTTGTAGCAGCAGCACAGTGTGATGTTTACTGTTGTCAAGTAAAATACACACTGAATAGATGATTTTTTTCTTTACAGTTTTCCCACACATGGTGAAAAAACTGAATACCGGCCTGCATGTGATGATTATACTGCTCCTCTGCGTGGCTATTTTCTTTTCTCTGGTCAGTTTTGGATTCTGCATTCTTAATGCAATAAAAGTTCCTTACCGGGCTATTAAAGGTCCAGCAGGAGTATGCCTTTGGAACTTCCTTGCAGGTAAAATAATTTACCAGTATTATTCACCAGTCACATTCATACACAATGTTAAAAGTAGAAGTTCCTTCTCCTGCCTGACTATCTCCTCAACTGAAATACTTGTGAATAAAATGGAAGTTAGCAGTGACTCCTTATCTATCGAAACAGAACTGTCAGGTGGCATCTTGGCCTATTGTGTCTAGTCAGCTTTTTACAGGAGCTATGAATGCCAGTCTTTAGGCTCTGTATCACTGAAAAAAAAAGACTTAATTACAAACAGTAGTATGATGTTTGGCCATACGATAAAGACTAAACATTTTTAAGAGGTTTGAGCTATGCCTAAGTCTGTCCCTGATCTGTATAATGCCCACTGCCGTACTCAGTAAGCCTGAAGCACAACTAAAATGTCTATCTTGCTTTGACAACAACAGTGAATGCTTCTTTCATTTTGTTGCAGGTGGATTGATAGCACTTGCAGTCACCAGCTTTATGGCTGCTGTGAAACTTCATCGGCTCACAGAAAGAATTGCCAATTTTCGAGAAAATGTCTTTCAATTTGTTATCTTAGAAGAACAGTTTGAAGACTGTTTTTGGCTTTGTGTGGCAAGTGCCACAGCACATGCAGTAAATTTGCTGCTAATAGCCTTTAGTGGGATTCACTTCCCTAAAATTAAGACTAAAACAGAAGAAGCAAATGTTACAGCAGAAGATATCATGTACTAATAAATCTACACAAAACTATTTCGTTCAAGTGAACTGTCACGATCTAAACAGCTTCTTGGCTCTTCAGCTTTTGATCTGGATGGATGATTTTGGTATGAGTAAAGATGTCAGTCTACAGTACCACCAATTAACATGGGGAGGTGGGGAAATGGGAAAGAACAATGCTAGAGATAACCCTGTTCTCAAAACTGACCAATATCTGCAGTGCATATATGCTGCTCACAGTTCTTAGAAATTTTGAGGTATTTTAGAAAGCTAAGGTAAAATATGATTTCATTGAAACCAACTGTCTTCTTTCTTTAGAAAGAAAATGTGTGCGTCACAAATCTTCAATATTACAAAAGTTATTTCAAGACAGAAAGAATGAACATTTGCCAATTTCCTTCACAGAACGATCTGGAAAACGTTGACAGGGCCATATAAGATATCTGATGATGTTACACTGCACTTGAAAAAGAAAACTTGATCATCTGTCAGGCTAAAGTTAAGGGTAACCACTTTGTTTGTATGTGTGAAATGTTTTTAAAACAGTAATTACCAAACTCAACTAAGTAAAGAACTGAGAAAATTAAAGTTTATGGGATAGTGTAGACTAGGAAAAAATCACTAACTCCAAGATGAAGGTTTAATCGCAGTTTCTGGAACTAAAATCTTAAATACTAAGAGCTTTTAGATAACCTGGAAAATAATAATCTGTCAGATTATTCAGTCTTCAAAACCCTGTCAATTCTTACATCTGTCTGAATTTAAGTAAAAGCAATGTACAATGAAACAGTATTAAAATGAATAAAAATGGTTAAATGGATGGAAAAGTTACTTTGTTAGAAAGTACTGTAATTTTGACATTCAACCAGTTCTTGGGTCATGAGTAATGAATATTTCAGATAAATTAATATGCTATTAAGTACATAATTTTTAGATTCTGACTACTACAGTGAACACAACTAACTTTCTTGCATAGAACCTACACATAACTGAAGAATGATTTTGAATTAATTATCATCTAAAGAAATTATTTTGCAGACAGTTACTCTTCATTAGACCATTAGGTTGTGTGACTATGCTTGTGAAAAGCTATTTGAAAAAAAATAGGAACTTCTTTAGAATAGAAATTCCAAGTGTTTTAAGAACATAGCAGGATATACAAAAAATCTTTTTATTTTAAAAGACCTCTTCACAAAAGTAGTGTTATAAGTATCAAGTATTTTCAGAAGTGCTTAAAACCATATTTCACGTACCCAAATTACTAGCTTTAGCACTGAAGTGTGCAGAATGGTCAGTGAAGAAAGTTGCTAGAATGTTCAACATGTTTGCTGATAAGGCCACTTATTTACATATTTAAATAAGGTATTACGTCTCATCTTAAGCCCATAATTTTAATATCTTGGGCCCAAATACTTCTTTTCCATGCTCTTTTTATTTGTTTTCAATAAATAGACCAATGAAAACAGATGTGTTACAGGCTAAAATCTACTTTCATTTGGTATTCTTATAAAGTCAGTTTTGCTGTTGTAAAACTGTTCACACTGCAGACTCAAATCACTTTGTTCACTAAAGGCTTCAACAGCATATATGTAAGGTAAAAAGTTAAAATGGTTTATGTCCTTTTCAGCACACATGCAGCAAGGCCAGCATACATTTGGCAGTTAGGGGCCTAGTTTCAGAGGAAATATTATCGTCAGGTGTCAGATCCTCAGAAGCAGGAGTGAATTATAATCAATACTTCACAGTCTTTGAAAAACAAAACAAATCTTGATCACTTGACATTAAAATTAAGTGTATGTTCAGTGCCATTGGAACTCTGCTTCATCACATCGACAGCACAACAAACATCAGCAAACTCGTTTCTTACTTAGTGCTTTTCCTAGAGAAGCATAAACCTATTTCTGACACTACACTTAAGACCTAGCATTCTGGTGTGAAATTTCTTGATAAAATACAACCACAGTCATTCTCATTGGTCTCTATTTTCACTTACCACCATTTTTTCCTCCCTTCTAATTTGACCTGGTGTTCTAACGGCTTTCTCTTAGAACCCAAGCAACTCTTCCCAGAGAGAAGCTGTATTCTAGAAGGAAACCACTATCCTACGTGGAAAACAATGTAGATTTGTTGTCTTTGCATTTGCAATAAAGCTTTAATTATTTTTTCATAAACCATTTACACTTGAACCTTCAATAAGAACATTAAATATACTGCGTGCATACCACGACTGGTTTTTAAAAATCCTGTGATACACCCCCAGAACGAGTTGTCCATTCTCAGCAGCAGGTGCGAGTACTTATCTACAGCACACCACAAGAGGGCAAAATCCCCCTAGGAAACCGCGTACCCCTCACTCCTCGCCGTACGAAACCTCGACCGCAAGCACACAGCAAAACCACCTTGTGACCNGGCGTCTCCCTGCCGGGCCGAGGGGCCTGAGCCGGCAGCAGTGTGGCTTCCCCGGCTCCTCCTGGGTGCACATGGCTAGAGAGCCGCGGATCGGGGAGTGGGAGGAGCCGTCCTCTGCTTTCAAACGTTACTCGGACTCTATCTCGTTTCTTTTTTCACCCTAAAAGTAATTGCAGTGGTTCATTCTGTTTTGCCGAGGTGTCATTCCGTGTATCGCGTTAGACGGATGCATAAGCTGTGATGAATATTTACACTCGTAGCTACAGTTTGCTGCCTGTCAGATGGGTCTCTACATTTCATGTTGTTTACACCGTGCATCCTTTTTTAGGGTCTTGTTCTGGGAATCTACTCAAGTGAAAAGGATGAAGGCGATGCCCAGTTCACTAGTGCAGGAGATGCTTTTGATAGCCTTGTATCTGGAAAACTGAGAGAACTTCTGTCTGTGTAAGTGTGTGATAAGCTGCTGAAATTGATTAAAGTACCTCCAAACACCAGTAAGAATTACTGGGTTTATGGTTATTAGTGTTTGTATGCGTGACACTTCTCAGACTGGTGTTTGCTTCTACCAGGCCAAACAGTTTGGAGAGGAACTCCCGTGGCAAAAACCAGCACTGAGGAAACTGATGCAAAATGTTCATGGGAACTGGCCTTTTCTGTGAATCCGCACGGAGCCAAGTGACCCAGTACAGTGCTGAGGAGCACTGTGTGGTGGTGCACATAGTACTGTAAGATTTATCACCAGTAGTGACTTCTTTTTGTGTCCTAGGTGTGGGACACCTCTGAAGAAAGGCAAAACACGTGTATTCCATGGTTTGCATCAGGTATGAACTTTGGGTTTTAGTTTGCAGACTGATTAATGTGTGAGCTTTGCCATTAAATCTTATTTTAAGGTGAATTCACTGCTGTGCTTGTATAAATGCTCTGCTCTTCTTTCCCTCTCCAACAAAAGACATGGATCTTACTGAAACCTCCTTTGCTGCCATTATGGTTGTTAGAATCTGACAAACCAGCTATTTGTGTTCACATATATAAGCCTGAGTTTTATAAAAATTTGACTATTTTTAAAAGGCTCCTTTAATCTTTGATATTTTTTCCTTTTTGCCTTCCACTTGCAGCTTATAAGGCAAGCATTTAGTCTGCTGTGCTATGTTGCTTTCTGAGCTCTGTACTTCTGTGCAGCTTTAGTTTGTTACCTAGCCTTTGAAGTGGTTTTATTTCCTTGAATGTAGTGCTGTGCCAAAAAAAAATTACTTTTCATCTCAGTTATTGCCTCTGCAGCTGGAAAGCTGGATCTGCTTTCAAAGGACTCTTAGATTTGCCCTTAGAAGTGTCAAGTTTGCTATGTGTTGAGTGTAAAGCCCTATCTGCTGCAATACACATAATTAACTATTAACTGCACATTTTTAACTATTAACTGGACAACAAAACAACTGTTTGCATGCCTGTGGCAAATGATTGGGAGCGCAAGACAGTGGCACCGTACTGGCACTCTTAACAAAGAGATGTATGTGACACAGAGAAAGCGCTGAATGCATTTTGGTGCTGCGCTTGTAGCAGCGAGGAAAGTAAATCCATTTCTGTCACCTTCGTCTAGGACTTTCCAAATGTGGTCGTGGTTGGCTTGGGTAAGAAGAATGCTGGAGTAAATGACCAAGAAAACTGGAACGAAGGCAAAGAAAACATTCGTGCAGCTGTGGCAGGTGAACTGCTTTTCATTTTTCTTAAGCATTTTGTCTATAAAACTGTCACCACCATTCAGCATGCTCCACTTTTGAAGAGCAAATCCGGGTACGACTTTTTTGAAATGCAAAACCTACTGTATGGTTTGGTAAATGTCTTGACTTGTCACTGACATTCATCTAAGTTTTTTTTCATAGTGAATAAGGAGTTACAGGGCACGTAAATCAATCTGCAGACAGGTAACTGCAGTTATTTATATTCAATAGTTTTCCTAAACAGTGTGACACTGAAAAGGCATTTGTTTAATTATGATTGTTTTGAAGCCTGAGAGCATGACTGATTAATTTTTATGCTCATGCTGTACATAACTATGTCTATTTACTTTTGCCACTTAGCTGAGATACTTGTGTTATAAGCTGGAATCTTTCACAACATCAGTAGTGTGATTTGGTATGTTATCTGTTGCAGCCAGAGGAGGCCTCTCTGTCTTAATCAAGGATGACTGCTGCATGCTAGTGTATATAAAACAAGAATAAAAAGAGTTCTCACCACAGAGTTTATAATCTTGAGACTGGGGTGTCAGTCACAGACGTATGACAGCTGTATGTCCAAAGTGCTAGCCCATGTTGTCTCACCAGCTGCCCAAATGTTAAATTATTTGGGTATAAAATAGAATTTATGGAATACATCATTACTTTTCTTTGTTTATAAAAGCATGTTTTAGGTCATTTGGAAGAAAAGCAGTCATATATCATTAGCAAAAAAAACCCAAATTGCAACAGGTTTATGGTATCTGTAGATGGTCATAATCCACAGCATTCCAGAATGGTAGTTTTCTTGGATACAGAGTCACCTTAAAAGACTTTACTCTTGTGAAATGTCTTAAGCATTACAATTCACTAAGCGATATTTATAGTCAAAATTTGTCAGTATGTGGTCATGTGTATTTTTAATTATTCTACTACATGATCTTCTGTTTTGTTTGTTTGTTGGGGTTTTGTGTTTGGTTTGGGTTTTTTGTTTGGTTTGGGGTTTTTTTAGAATTTTTTAATTTAATGATTTACTCAAACTAAGATATGTGGCATTGAAATTTTTTTTTTTTTTCCTTGAGATATCATGTAGATAAGACACCTCTTTTGCTGTTCTGTGCCATACTCAGCCTACTAGCTCTGTACTGTATTTTTCAGTTGGCTGTAGACAAATGCAAGATCTGGAGATCCCATGTGTTGAAGTTGACCCCTGTGGAGATGCTCAAGCTGCTGCAGAAGGTGCTCTCCTTGGGTTGCATGAATATAATGAGCTGAAGCAAAAAAAGAAACCTGTAGTTACTCCTCAGCTTCATGGAAGGTGATGGCAAAGGGAAAGTTTGCCAATTTATGTATCTGTTTGTTATAAAACTGTATGCGTGCTTGTGCATGAGAAACATAAAACTAAAAGTGTAGGGCTAGCAGCAATATGCCTCTTAACTCCTTCTACTATTTTGAATTTCCTGAAGTATTTTATATCTTAAATATACGGAGCAAACACTACAAGTATGTTTTGTTAGTATGCTATGTTCTGAGTTCAAGGTAAAAAATGCTGCTTCATAGAAAAGAAGGCACAGCTTAAAATTAAAAGTAAAAAAATTACTTGAAGCATAGCTGTGATGTAAAAGAATTTCTGTTGGTATTACTTGCTAAAATTCCGGAGCAGAGGTATTTCAAACTCCAAATATGAACAAAACCTTTTGAGAATTCGGAAATGCTAATTGACACCAGGCCATAATGGGTATGTTTTACATAGTTCATTTGTTACATTTTCTTTCACGGATTATAATTCAAGAAGAGCAGCCTGGGTGCTTCTGTCCTCTAAAAAGACACCACTGCTATTTGAGAGCAGAAAAGAGTATCAGAGCTTTTGGTTCCAGAGCAACCCTCTTGCCCTCTTCCTGCTCATCTCTGAGATCTGTCTATCTTTACCTTCTCTAAAACCCTGTTTAAGGGTAGAGGAAAGACTGCTATTAGATCTTTCCTAAATTTTTCTTCTCCAGGGGAAACTAACCCAGTTGTCTTAGCTTCTCTTCGTATGCCATGTGCTCCAGCTCCCTACCCCCCTTAGAGGACCTCTGTTGGATGTTCTTCAGTTTATCAGTATTGGTTTTGTATTCAGGAACTCAAAGTGGATGTAGCTAGATGCAGCCAACAGATGTAGCCAGTTACAGCCTCACAAATGCCAAGGAAGTAATTCTTTCCCTTCACATGCTGGCTTTGCTCTAATCAGTACATGGCTGGCCTTTTGTCAGCGCAGTAATGCACTGCTTAGTCCTGTTAACCTGTTTACCAGGATCCCCAGGTTCTTTTCTGCAGTGTCACTTTTTCTAGCCAGTGTCCAGCCTGACTGTTACATAGAGTTGTTCTGACCCAGGCACAGGACTTTATATCCACCTTTGTTAAATTTCACAGTGTTCTTCTTGGTGTATTCCTCCAGCTTGTGATGGCCTCTGAGTGGTGGCCTTACCCTCCCCATTTCAGCTGCTCCCTGCAATGCAATGCTGTCCGTGAACTTCAGAGAGGACGTTTCATTGTCCAAGTTGTTGATGAAGGTATTGGCCTCAGTATCAACCCTTGAGGAACGCTACAAATAACTAACTGCCCACTAGACCATTCAGCTTTTGTCTGCTATCTTCCGAGCCCAACAGTTCTTCCAGTTTGTCATTTGTAGTGTACCACTCCAGTTCATGTTTTCTCAGTTTGACTCTAAGGGTTCTATGTGAAAACCTTGCTAAAGCCAAGATAAATTACATCCACTGTGGTTCTCTGTGCCAGTCATCTCATCATAAGTCAGACAGATTGGTCAGGCATGATTTGCACCAAATGAATGTATAACAACTGTTCCCAGTGACCATCTTGCCCTTCACATACCTGGAGATGGCTTCCAGGATGACTTTAACAACTTTTAGGGGATTAATCTAGGATAACTGCCTTATAATTCCCTGTATCTTCCTTGACCTTAAAGATGGGGATTTGTCCTTTTCTAGTCATCAGGGACCACATTCACATACCACGACTTTCAAACAGAGAGACCAGGCCTGCAGTGTTGCCAGCCAGCTATCTCAACACTCCAGTAGATCCTGCCAGCTACCAATGTCTTGTGTATGTCCTGTCATAGTGTCAGGTGATGTACCTGTTGAAGTCCTCTTGCTGACCTTCTTGCCAGTTCTGGTGTCAGCTGAGTTTTAGCAGCTTAATTCCATCTCTCCATATCCAGGCAATGTTTGTGTATCCCTCCTGGATTTCTTCTTTACTGGGTTGCCCTTTTGAGAGTCAGAATCCAGCTTAATGCCCTGCTTTGCGATACATAAAGCAAATAAAACAAAAAATGTTAAGATTTTATACTGGTTGTGTTGCAGAGTAACCAGAGAGACATCCCCATTTCCTATGCAGGCGGCATCAAATGTTTGTTCTGTCACTTACTAGTGAAATGCTTTTAGTGCACTGTGAAATGAACTCCACATTCCACTCCTATCATATAATCATATTTCAGTAAAGATAAAAACAAAACTGGAGGCTTCATATGGTAAATAAATCTTTCAAGGCTGTTATAATTAATGTGATTAGAAATACTGGAAGAGGTATTAAACCTTGAGCTTAAGGATTTAAGCCGCTCTCGTGTCTACTAAGGATTAGGACAAGACCTAGTATGTTGGGTGATTTTACATCTGTCTGCCCTAAGATTCTTTCAGCTTTCTGTGAAATATTTAGTACTGACTAGAACCAGACCTGAGTTACTCATACTGAGATCTCATACTAAATTGCTCATAGTAAGATTACTAAATATATCTTAATTGCCTCAAATTAATGATACTGCATTTTCAAACAGGAGAGAACAGATGGATGCTGACAACGCCTTACTTTTGCAAATGTTTATGATTCTGATTGTTGTATGATGTTATTTAGTGCCGAAAGTGAAGCCTGGCAAAAAGGTGTTATCTATGCCGAGGGTCAGAACCTTGCTCGCTACCTTATGGAGGCTCCAGCTAATTATATAACTCCAATCAAATTTGCTGAACATATTGAACAGAAGCTCAGAAGTTTCAGCAATGTGAAGGTCCATATAAGGTAAATTCCACTGAAATGATTCTTCTGCAGAGTAAAATATGTCCCAGGTTATGAAAAGATGCAGCAGGCTCTCATTTTCCCTCTGCCACTTCAATGACAAAAGCAGGGGCAGTGTTTGGCAGAAAGGTACGACGGGTGCCCAGACTGCAGGCTGCTCTCAGTGTTAGAAGGTGAGCTCCTAGTTTGCAGTGTAAGCAAGATACTGTGACCTAGTAAAATGCTCAGCTGTCAGTTAGCCACGCAGCCAATTACTGCTTAAGTAACTTGTGCTATGAGAGGAAGCTTGAGTAAACTCTGTGACTAGAGGGCAGATACGAGCTACCTTTTCCCTACTACCTTTTGTTTCCTTCCCAAATGGTTTTTATACATATGTTTTCTTTTTTGTCTGGATGTGGTAATCAAACATTATTTATTGCTGTTATTGTTGAGGCAGGGGTTTTTTAGCTTTAAAAAAAACATTGAGATGGAGCCATAGAAGCCCTTGCAATTGAATTTGCAGTTAATGCTTCTTGCCTCTGAATTTCTAGTTACTGCTCTTTGGTGGAAATGGACTAACTGTGTGAGTATTGGAGGCAGTTTTGTTGAAGAGCAAAAAACTGAGAGAAATCATCTTTCCCTATGGTTAATCATCTTGGTAGCAGAAAGCTAAACTGTAACCTGCTGCAATACTGTTACTTCAGATGCCTTCGGAGACAACAGCCTTGATTGAGAGTTAAATGTTTCCGATGCAGGAAATGTAGAGGAACTTGTTTTTAGCTTTTATATATTTTTTTTTTTAAACAAGGCAAAGCAAAAACGAGGCAGCAGCTTTGAGGAAGTACTTTTCACTTTCACAAAGAAAGTAATAATGGTTGGATTTGAATGACAGTTTCAAAAATAATATGAAATTAACAGGTTTTGTACAAGCCTTTGAGAATTGTAATCTCTTAAACAAAAAACACCTTGGTCAAAGTGTCTAAATACAAAAAAAAGAAAATAAAATATATATTTCTATTTCAAGCCAGAGTCTTGGATAGCAACACAACAGATGGGAGCATTCCTGAGCGTAGCTAAGGGTTCAGCTGAACCTCCCATCTTTCTGGAGATTCACTATTCAGGTGGTGCTAATACAAGTGACTCATCATTGGTATTGGTAGGAAAAGGAGTTACATTTGACAGGTATGTATGCTAATGTTTTAATGACTAGAGGGAGGAAAATGCCTTCCTGCTATTCTTGTTCAACGTGGAGATGATTTTTCTTTGTTCAGCACATCTTCCAATGCCATTTTGGTGAATACAGTAGATTGTTCTGCCTTCCCTGGCGATAAGACAGGTTTGAGTGGTTGGACAAAGTAGGAATTGATACACCCTTGTCTTGTAAAGGTAAAATGGAAATGTAATGGGAAAGAAAACAAAGAATGTACTACTTTTTAGGGATTATTTTTGGCCTGAGGAAACCTCTGGATGAAGAATTTACATATTTAGAATTGTAGTCTCACTGGACATCTAGATCATGCTAAAGGAAACAAAATACTTCATTCTTTGCAGCAGTTCTTTAGAACTACTTTTCATGTCACATAACTACTGAAGAATTTGTTCATCTGTTTCCTTTCCAGAGGATGATTTTATCAAGTGTGCTATTTTGTTCTTGTTTTGTGCTCTTCTGTTATTATGAAGACCATTGAGTTAGTCCTCCACAGATTGCCTGGATTTTTATGGCATCTTATAATTATGAGGAAGTAACTTAGGGACAGATTTTATGTGAAATGAAAACCCAGAAGCCTTGCTTTCAGTAGGCTTACTAAGCTGTTGCAGGAGCATTTGAAAACACCAACTCTAGTGTTTACTGACATTTGGTGCTAAAATGTACTGATGGATAGAAAATTATCAGCATCCGCAACATCAGACTCCTGCACATTTGACAATACTTGTGCTGTTTGTTCCAGTGGTGGCATTTCCCTGAAGCCTTCATCAGGTATGGATGCGATGAGAGCAGATATGGGAGGGGCAGCAACTATCTGTTCAGCCATTGTGACAGCAGCAGCTTTAAATCTACCTCTTAACATAATTGGTAAGTCTGATTGAGAATACGAAAATCTTAATTTTAGACAGTAATTTGCTGCTATCAGCAGTGGTAACTGTCTTTAAAATGTCCTGGACTCTTGCAGACCTACTTCTCTCATTCCCTTACTCAGCCTCTTTTCCATTTTTATTTGATTATCAAAAAATTGCTAGGTTTGCTTGAATAAAATATTGCAACACCAAATTAAAATGTGGAAAGCGTGATTTTTAGATCTTAGGAGAGAAATGCTTGTCAATAAATTTATTTTCGACAAGCTTTTTTAAGTCCTGATCTTTCATTTCAAGATGGAATGTGAGTATCTGTAAAAGCAATTAAAAAATAAAGGATTTAGCTGAGCTACCTCACTGAGTGTTTGCCACAGCTGAACAGGATGAAGGACCAGCACTTGTTTCCTTAGGTGGCCATCTCGGCAGAAATCTAAACTAAAACCAGTCTGCTGATGCTGTTTCCCAGTACTAGCAATGCTTCTGTTGTTTGGGGCTTTTTTCTGTAGCATGTTTCATAGCTACAATTAAATGAGCTGATGCAGGAACCGTGACAGCACCAATTGGTGATGAGATGTCATCCATCCATTTGGGATGAGTTTTATCTTTCAGAACCTTGACTTCCAGCAGTAGCATTTTAGTTACTTTTATGCTTCAACCAGTAGAGGGCAGCGAAAAACGCATCTTGACGGCATTCCTCACTTATGTGAGGAAAGTAGGCAATGGGAAAGGCTGCAGCAGCTGAGCAAGTCTGTGTACATCATTCCATTGAAAAGTGGTGGTCCACAGTTTGCTTATCCTTGTGCCTGGAGCAGGTTTTCCTTGGGAATGGTGGAGTGCTTTTCATCCCATTATCCCATTCATACTTGGAGTTTTGAGGCTGCCCTTTTTTTGCTCACCTCTGTTTACTCTTCTTATGGTTGGAGTTCTGTGATGAGTCCTTGGCCCCCTCTTTACACTACACAGTGTTTCCTTACAATGAGCAGAACTTGACTTACACTTGAATTGAATGTTAATTTTAGAAGTTTTTAATTTCAGAAAGAAATCAATTCTATTACATGTGACTAATTATTCATATATAGATGATATAAGATACTTGTTGCTCCTCTGCTCTCACTTGTCTGAGCGTAAAGTAGAAGTAAATCCTACTGGTAAAATGACATGGTACACGTGCAGAGGAATTTTTCTGATTGAAAATTGGACCAGTATCAGTAAGCAGAAAAAAAAGGATTTTGTGCATAAATTCAAGATGAGAATGGTATTGTTTTCTTAACACCTGTTTTAAAACATCTTTTCTGAAACAGAAACTAGCAATGCACTTTTCTTTTTCTCTCTGAGGTTTGGCACCCCTCTGTGAAAATATGCCCAGTGGTAAAGCAAACAAGCCTGGGGATGTAGTTAGAGCCAAGAATGGAAAAACAATACAGGTATGCATGTGAATCTTGGATTTTTAATACTTTTAGTGAATTGGTTTAATCAATCACAGTAAGCAACTGCGGACAAAATACATGACTGGAAAGACCCTTTAAAAAGATAAGCAGTGCAAATGTACTGATTAAAAAAAAATGTAAGAAGCATGTTACTCATTAGAAATTGCTATCATAGGATTCTTTCAAATGTAAATACATATTGAAGAGATTAGATGGCTGTTAGGAACAGCTGGAAAGTATGGTCACTTACTGAACACGCTAGAAAACCTTGTTTTAGCCCATGAGGTTGCTGAAGTGCTCCTAAGTACAGGTTCTCAGTCAGAATAAATAACATACTAACTGCTTCCAGCAGACCCCTCGTGACACTTCTCTTACTCAAGATAGACTTTAAGAGTATTAGTTTCCTGCTGATGTAAACAAGGTCTTTACACTTCCAAGCTGCTCTGTACAATTAGAACTCTGTCATAGGTGGTGGTGGTTCAAAGCTTGCCAAATCGGTACTCAAAATATGTTTTTCATTTTTAATCCATATTGTTCCATACTCATCTAATAGATTAAATGATACTGAAAGTCATTGTGCCATTGACCACTGTTTTTGTGCAGAAGTAGATGGCTTAATCAATTATTTGTCCATGTTTGTATTTCTATGATTCAGACACCTTTGACTTGCTGAACCTTCCAGTTCCTTGAGGTGGTTCTTCCAAACCTGAGTTCAGTCACCCTCTGCTTAGAACGAAAAGACTGGGCACATAGCCTCCAACCAGGAAGAGATCTGCAAGAAAGTACTAATAGCTTAGAGCACATAGTGCAATTAATCTTGCAGAATTCATCAGTTTTTTTTTCCTGAATGGGAAAAAGAGCAAAGGGGCCTATTGTTTTGGGGTATTTTTGGTTGGTTGGTTGTTTTTCAGTGGGAAAAAAAAAAATCAATATCCAAAGAGACAGCAGTATAACAAGGAACTGTTTCCAGGGATGTAAGAAATAAGTCAGTTAAAGGGATGTTCTGGGTTATTAATCTCTTTTTACTAATGTTGCACCTGAAGGTGGATAACACAGATGCGGAAGGAAGACTGCTGTTAGCTGATGCTCTCTGTTATGCCCACAGTTTTAATGCAAGGGCCATTGTGAATGCTGCAACATTAACAGGTAAGCAATCTCCTTTCCCTGCCCATTTCGTAAGTTCGTTCTTTGTTACTTTCATTAACTGGGCTGTGGATTATTTGTGCTATGTATATAAAGCCAACCTGAATTTATGAGCAACTGAGATGATTTTACATATTGTAGAGCAGCAGCTATCACAGCTTATGCTCTAACAACTTGTACAGCTTCTCGGTGTCTCTAGGATTGGGAGGGTGTTGGCCAAAGGTCTGAAGTCCACTCTAATGTTGAGTAAAAGGGAATTAATAAAACTTTGCTCTGGAACCAGAAGCTCAGATACTCCTTTCTGCTCCATGGATACATATTCACCAGTGTAGCTGAAGTTGGGTCAGCCCAGTCGAGATGGAACTGAGTGGGAAAACCTACACAGACTTTGATGTTTCTGCACAATGCTTCTCAGTTCTTACAGTTCTGAGCTAAGCCCTCCCAGCTGTCTGGTCTGTATGAAGAAGAGATACTGGTATGGTTGTGGAAGAATCCTGCCGGGTCCATATGGCGCTGGCCATCCTGGAGTGAAAATAGCATTTTTTTGAATATCTTCCTGAGTGCCTGAGCTCCGACCCAGTCAGCACCAGTTCTTCCATTATGTGAGCTACCTTGGGTCTCCTTGATTCTAGATCATGGAATAGAAGGTTATCACTGTCTTTCCAAGATGACTGAAATGCCTCTTATTTTATGTGCAGTTTGCATACTTTTAGGCATAATTTAATTGTTTCATCTCTACAGTTTTATTATAAACAGGTTGTCATTTTAAATGCAAAACTAGGATTGCATATGCATCTCATGAGCTGCAGTAACAAACTGTCGTGGGTGAAAGGACTGTAGCTGAAAGGAGAGCAAACACGGAAGAGTAGTTCAGACAGGAGTCCACTGTGTTGCTTTATGAATGTGTTAAGCAAGATAATTCTTTTTATATCTCTCTACTGGTGCTTTAAATTACATTCCATCAGTTTTACCAGTTCAAATGCTATGGTAAGTTTCAGTTCACGGAAGGCCAGCCAATTTTAAAATCATTGGCTTGTATAAAAGTATTCCATTGTACAGGGCATGATAGGAGGAGTTTGCTTCCACTACAGATTACTCTCTGTTTGGGATCCTTGGGCACCAAACAGGAAGGAGGAGAGCTCCTGTAGAAATTTATTTGACACATCATTCTGTTAAGCTACTTTTCTGGTATTTTTAAATCTTCCTAAGGATTGAGTGTTGACGTTAAAGAAGCAGTTCTGTGGCATTGAATAAATAAATATGTGTGTAATCCCTCTGGTTTAGGCATGTTTTAGTATTTTGATAAGGATTATTTCATTTAGAGTAAACTTGCATATTCTGTGCAAGAATCTATGCAACTGAAATTCACTAAAGTATCAGCTTGAAAATTGTAGAGGTCTGTAGATTGGAACAAGTCTGCTAATATTTTCTATATGAAAACAAGAAAATGTAGATTTGATTTTTTTGAGAAGCCACTTGTTGCTGAATACATTATATTAGAAATATTGCTAAGAAACATCAAGCTGAAAACAGAAAATTTTCATAGTTTCATGAGGTGTAGAATCTTATTTTTTATGAATTCTTGTCTTATTAGATTATATAATGTTTTAACAATGTTTAAACTAAGAAAAATGTAAGTGTACTAAAATATTTAGGTTTTGCAGACTTTAGAAATCACTGATAATGGAAATTAAAAAGGGAAAAGTCTATGAGGAGACAGGATGTAGAGGAATAGCTCAGGTCCACCTTCCCTTTTTATGTATCAGCTTGACAGTGTGTTTCTGTAGGTGCCATGGATGTTGCATTGGGGTCTGCTGCGACTGGAGTGTTCACAAACTCATCTTGGCTTTGGACTCACCTTTATGAGGTAGGCCATCTGTATTAAATAGTCATAATAATTCTTCACTTGTAGTTGTTTCCGTAATGCACTAACACTTCATTAAGTGTTACTTCATCTGAATCTAAAAGGTATGTGACTACATTTTGAAACCTTGTAGAAAAGGTGTTAGTACTGTATTTAATTGAAAATAATTTTGATTAGTAATTACTAGCTCTTTAGTGAGGTTCAGTATCATACAGCAAACAGCATGCACATCATCTCAAGGATCTGCGGGTTCTGCTAACTCACTGCATATGCTCTGGACTGCTGACAGGAATTAGTTCACGTTGAAAAGATAATCTTGTTTAACACTTGAGACAGAAATTCAGAGGCCTCATGAATGGCTGAAGAGTGATGGCTAAAGGAAGTCTCCAAAGGGAAGGATTTGTGTTGTCAGGGGAAAAAAAAAAAAATGGGGGGAAAAAAAAGTAGGATTCGCTGTTCTATTAGATATTTGGAAATACACTGCACAATATTATATTGGTCTGAAGATTTTTAGACTGATCAAAGCTGAACAAAAATAAGCATGCGTGATGCTGGGGCTTATAAATGCAGTTTAGCGGGGGGTGGGTAGGAAGTACTAAAACTATCGCTGTTTCTTTTTCAGGCCAGCATTTTGACAGGAGACAGAGTTTGGAGAATGCCTCTTTATGAACATTACACAAAACAAGTAACAGACTGTCATCTTGCAGATCTCAGTAACATTGGAAAGTACAGCAGGTAAGATGTACCAATATACTTCACTGTGCCTCTTTCTTCCAGTGTATTCATTTAATGTTTTTGGTATTGGTGCTGTTTTAGAAACAATGCAACTTCTCTGCTTCCCACAGAGCTGGAGGAGCGTGCACAGCTGCTGCATTCCTGAAGGAATTTGTGACTACCTCTCACTGGGCTCATTTAGATATAGCTGGTGTGATGTCAAATAAAGATGAGGTACCCTATCTTCGAAAAGGTATGGCAGGGCGGCCTACAAGAACACTAGTAGAGTTTGCGGCTCGATTAAGTCAAGACAGTCGCAATACTAATTAAAATACTTACTCTAAAATCATCCACTCTCCCTTGGGGGGGGAATCTTACAATTATTCACAAATGAATGCCCCAAGCATCTTTTCATTATGGCAATAACTACAAATGCCTTTTTATATATCATTACTTAGGTAAGAGTATCTTAACTTTTGACATTTGATGTCCCATATCATGCAGTTTAAAATAAAAAAAAAATCCTCTGTTATAAGCTGTTATTTCGTACCTAAACATGATGATGGAAAACACCGGAACTCCTTTTTTATATGTAAAGCAAGCATCATTATTGCAAACAATAAATCTCTTATTTGGATGTGTGTTTTGATTGAAGGGGAATTAAAAATAAATGGAGAGCATAGCAGTGCTTCAGTTGTGGGTGAATGCCTGGGCGGTGTGAAAGAGAACTCTTCAAGTTTGTTTCTAAAAATGCCATTCTAACATTTTTCCTTAGAAAAACTAAACCTGCTGTTGATGGGTATGGGGGTACGAATGCTCCCTGGAGACTTTAGGCTGTTGCAATTAATGTGATTAGCATGGCTTCAGAACTAAATTATGTAGCAAGTCTTCAACAAGTGCCACGCCTGGTATCTTGTAACTCTTTTTATAAAACTAATGAATGCAAGTTAGGGTTGGGTGAGTTTTGGGGCGGGGGACAACCTGCCACCACCTCTGATGGTTTCTGTGCTCCTGCTGCTTCAGCTTTACTTGTGGGAGGCTGTCAGGCCCCAAACAGGGACACTTCCCAGCATCAGTTCAAACATCAGACTTAACACAGCGTGGGGTGATGTTTACTTGAGAATTTAGGGGATCCAGGCCCAAAGGGTGGGGTTTTTTGAGGGGCTTGAGGGTGATTGATTTTTTTTTTTTTTAATTACTAAACGCTGGTGCTTAGCAAGTGGTGCAGAACTGGTGCTTACCCAGACTGGAGACGGGGAGGGGCAGGAGGGTACCGACTGGAGAAGGAAGGTCCCGNCCTCGGCGGCTTTCGGGCTCTGCCGGGGTGCTCGCCCTCGGAGCCCTGGATGTGCCACGGTTTTGCTCTGCAGGCCTGAAACGCTTAGGGGCACGACTGGGGTGGCAAACCTATGGCTGACTTCCCCTAAAACTTCTTGCGAAGTTTTACAGGTGCATTTGGACTTCTCCGGGGGGTGTATGTGCCTCCTCGTGCGAGGCCAAAACGTGTTTAAAAAACCCTAGCTGTTTCGGGGTCTTTGAACGGTGACTCTGGCACAACTCGGAGTTGCTCACCCCTTTGCCGGGCGAGCTGGAACACTTCACAGCAGTGGGAGGCTCGCACGGAGAGGAACCCACCCGGGAATGGTTGGGACCTTGTGGAAGGGCCTGAGTGCTAGCTGGCTCCTGCGGTTGTGGGGTTATTAATGTGCAATGAGATACACGGTCAGAAACTGGGAAGCTAATGCGATGTATTATGAAGCTGTGTGAAAAGGTAGGAAAGAAAAATCTATATTGCTTGGTAGTGGTGCTTTAAGACTGGTGTGACAGGCACCTCTGGGGGAGGCGTGATTAACACTGAACTGATAAACAAGAAGTTAAAAATTTGCCCTTGACAGCTGCTGAGAAGTGTACATTTATCTGAAAAAATTTCAAGGCTTTGACTCTCAAGTGCATAAATGCTTTTGATTTTTTTGATACTGTCATATTCCTATGCTTTTATTATCAAAACAGTAGTGCATAATAGGTGGAACTGTAATATTCTAAATATGTCCATATTTTAGAACTTTACACTGAGCTGGTTTCTCGGGCATTTAGTGGAATGTTCTCTTTGTTGAACCAAATTCCACAAGTTGACATTGTCAAAAATGTAATAAAACTTGGGAAAAAAAGAGTTGTCTTACATGTTTAGAAGAAGCTTAGCAAGCTTGCAAACCAGCATTTTATATAGAGACTTAATGAACATTCTGGCTTTATAAATGTCATTTTAATAAATCTGCAGACTTTCCTTCAGAAAAACACTGTGTGATGTGGTTTTAGCAGTGTGCAGACAACTACTGTTAGCAGCTTAGTAACTTCTTTCCTTGGAATTTGTTCTTTCTGGTTTGTTTTTTTATGTTTAGGTGTTGATCAGTGCATCCAGAAGTTTCTGGATGTTGCAAGACAAACGGAATGCTTTTTTCTACAAAAAAGACTGCAGCTATCAGTTCAGAAACCAGAGCAAGTCATTAAAGAGGTACGTTTGAATTAACTTGTCTTGTGCTCGATCAGATAGCTGTGTACCAGTACAATTAATTACCTCACTGACATTAATTTGGGATTTCTCAATGTGATGCTGTACCTGAAGTTGGTAGAACTTGATTGTTAATGTAGCTCTCACGTGGAGAAGCTGGATGCCTCCTGCTCTGGAGTACTGCAACGGAGATGAGCTTCCTTGGAAGAAACAAACTAGTCAGTCAAATTTTGCTGGAAGCAATGATCTCTGAAGTAGGTGCCCTAGGGCAATGGAACAACTGCGTTCTCAGGGCTTTCCCTCTGCTTCACTGGATGCCTTTTCATTTAGAATTCCTGTAAGATCAACTTGAAAACTCAAGTTAAAAAATTACACGCTCTTTATGGGAGGTGGTTATTCTATTTACTAATCATTTTTTCATCCACAGGATGTTTCAGAACTAAGAAATGAATTACAGAGAAAAGAAGCATTAATTCAGAAGCATTTGGGTAAACTGCGACACTGGCAACAGGTCCTGGAAGATATCAGCGTGCAGCACAAAAAGCCTGCAGAAATGCCACAAGGTCCACTAGCTTACCTAGAGCAAGCATCTGCTAATATTCCAGCTCCAATGAAGCAAACGTGATCTTTGATCTTATTTATCTAAATATTTACAACAATGCAAAGCAGCGGTGGTCTTCTTATTTTGTATGCTTTTTGTATAATGTAATTTGTATTACAAATAGAAATAATTAAGACAATTAAGCAAAATAAATTATCTTTTTTTTTTAATTGGCAAATGTACAGATTGTTTTCATATTTCGTTGGAAAACATGCAGAATTGTTATTCAGGATGCTCTTTGGTAGAAGACTGTTTCCCAGAATGTATCCTGTTCTTTTTAGAAAGGGTGGGCCTAGCTCTCCCCTAACTATATCTTTGCTGGTCTGATGAAAATACTTGCAAAATTATGGTTCAGTTTTACTGGAAGATTTAAAAGTTTTGTGATCCAGTAATTATCCATAAATACCACTGTAGAGCCACCTTTAGAATTTTCTGTATCTGGGTCAGAGCAAGAGTGTAATTTTTTTTTTTTAATAGTCCATCTCTACTGGTGTTCTGCTTACCTCACCAAGGAGTCTCAGAATATATGATTTTGGCTCTTACAGGATGAAATGAATGTGCAAAATGCATCCTCCTGGGGGCTAGGTAATGCAGGTGTTCTGTCTGTCAGGCTCGTGTAGAGATGGCCCAACATACCTGTTCCCAAAATAAAGACTACTCAGGGTGCATGTTGGTTCATCAGCCCTGTCCAGTCCACGGACTTAGCTTCTACTGGGGTAGTCATTTGCCTACTTTGCATTTAGGTGGATGTAAGACGGAGATGCACAAGTAGGCTGTTTCCATGCATTTGAGACTCATGCACTCAAGAGTGCATCAGTCTGACTCACACTTCAGCACAACATAGCAGTATTTTGCAAAACATGGAAACAGAGAATTTACAAGCAAGTTTTTATATTCATACATGTTATCCTAATTTATCAGGGTGGTACATGTATTGAAATACAACAGGACTACTGTATTGCAATGCTGACTATACAAACCTTTTCATTAAGCAAACCAGAAAGTATTTTCTAAACCAGCCTGCTATAATAAACATGCTGTTCTTAGAGGTACACCGCATGCTGTACAGCTTAAAATAAGTTTAGCAAAACCCCATTAAAAACTTCTAAAATTAAATTATATGCAGAAATTATTTTAAACAGCTGATGAAGCAAATGTATAAACCTACAGAAGGAAGATCTTTTTATCACTGGAACTAGATCAACAGAGTGTTATCAGAGACCAGACTGCCTGTTTATTGTAACTATGCAGTGCTACAGTCTCTTGATTAAAAAGTCTCTTCATATAACAGTATCTGGAATTTTGCTTTTTCTTCATTTTTTGCAGAGGTTGTTAAAAAATGTATTTTTCTGAAATCCATGCCTATAACTGCAGAGTTATTAGATGTGAGACAGTGTTCCTATTTACTTGGAAATTACTACTTTTTTTTTTATCTAAATCATATATTGGCTTCTTGTTCCATAAAAGAAAAGAAGAAGAGCTTTTCTACTAAGTCTGAGAAGTATAGAAACAATATGGTTTAGAATGAAAAATACTTAGTAAACCATTCTTGATGCTGAGGGTCTTGGTTTTGGTCATCTTTGGTTAGTGGTGGTTCATTGCTGTGTGTCCTGTGCAAACAAATAAGAATTAGCATCATTTACAATCTTAAAAATACTGAATACTTTTTTTTTTCCCCTGGGAAAACTCATGCTCCTATGAATGGATCTGTGCTCACAGGAACTGGATGAGGCAAAAAGGTGGCAGCTATGATTTCTAGCAGTATCTGCACTGGTGGGTAACTGGCCTAACAGCGCTGGTAGTAACAGCAAGGAAAATGGGAAGGAAGTCAGATCAGTATCCTGTTTGAGCAGAATTCTTGACATCTCAAAAAGTTAAAAAAAAAGAATGCTTGAAGAATATGTAAGTCTTTAAACTCAGAAAATGTCAGATGCAATTCACTCGGGAAATAAAATCTATGCGTGAAAAATCTTGGGTAAAAGTTTCATTTGAAACAAAGATTTATCTGACTATTCTCTGGCATTTATAATCAGTCATATTACACAGACCCTGATTTTTTAGCACTCGTGATGCTTTTTTAAGATTTCTATTAATTAGCTTAAAGCACAGCAAATATGACTGATGATTGATTGATTTAAAAGAGTAAGTAAGTAGCAGTCCAGCTACCCTCAGTCTCTTTGTACATTTCCCTTTAAAATACAAATCCTGATGTGTCTTAGCAGCTATCTGCCATGACACAGAATGCTTTTATCTTTCAGATGTAGGAATTACCAAACTGAATCCAAGTCCATGTCCCAGGTTACTGTCTTTGGCAGCAGTCAGCACAATCTGCTTTCAGGGCAAGAACTCTAGCACACAATTTACAGGATAATTAAACACTAGGAGATAGGTGAGAAGGCTGGCTTTTGTCCTGGAGGGTAGTGGCAGGTTTGGGTTTTTTAATATTTATCACTATAACTGTATAAATGTTAGCTACATACATTTTTAACTATTTCTTGAAGAGATAGTTTAGTCACATTTATAAAACACTAAACATTGTTTAATTAGTAACTCATAAAGAAAAATTCAATCTTTTTGAGAGGGAAAAATGTCAAACTAAGGAGTTTTTAGTTAAGTACCTGCTTATCAAGTTTTAAGTTTCTAGATCTTTTGCCAAATGTTTAGCCTAGATTAATTCAAATATCTCCTAAAGTAAAAATATGCCATCTACATCTATCAAGTGCAAAGAGAGGGAATAAAAGTAACAAGGAAAACATCCTTTAACACTGAGAGATTGCCAAAATGTTAAACAGCCACGTTCACTATTAACTACATTCTTAGTTAAACACTTGCAACTCCTCTCTTGTTTTCTTGTACCAGGAGGGGCTGCAAGCCTATGCATTGTTGGGCAGTGATTAAAGCCTACTTCTGCAGCAAAGTTCTGGTTCTGTCTGCAGAGAATTGAACACGTGGTGTTCACTGAACAACACAACCCTTACACCAGTGTTTATTTCCAAAGGACTAATGCGTTGGAATTGCCTACAAAATTCTGAATATTTATTTATCGTCTTACAAGTCACCGCAAAATGGACAAATACCTTGTGGCAGTACTGCTGTCTGAGGACTGTGCTGATGGAGAGCCCACCCGGAGGCAGCCACGACTCTGGTCTAAGCTTGCAGATTTTGTTATTTGAGGAGAACTTCTTTTTGATCTCAAGTCACAGCTCAAAAAGCTCTTTGCATAGGAAGCTAAATTTGGAACGCTGACAACACGACTGGGCGCCTCAACTGTTTTCTTCTTCTCCTTTTTATTGTAACAGAAAACTTCATTATGCATGCATTTCTTTTTTACACTTTATACAATAAAGCCTCAATAATATTTCATTCCAGATATCTTTTGAAAAGCACTCAAAAATTAAGATTCCCATCATTTCCTATAGGAGTTTAAATTCTTAGGGTACACTATGAGGATCCATGAATTAAGTAGTACAATTAAAACAACTTGTGCATTTGACCTTGAGATTTTAGCTACATCAAAGCCAATAGCTTTGCAGAGCTCATTTAGTTGATTTCCACCAACTTGACCTCCCTTCTATCTATGACTATTGATAGACTGTCTCATAGAGAGGGTCTGGAATGCAAAAGGACAAATCCTGAGCAATCCAAACACAAGTCATAGTTTTCCTTGATGCATGCAGTACACCCAAATAGCAACTCCCAATCTTCAAGCAATGGCTGTGCTTATCCCAGTGGAAGAATGAGGTGTTTGGAGTTCTAGTGGTTTATTTTTGCTTAAACATCTGTTATTTATGTGCATATATAATTTACTGAATTGATGTTATACTTGGCACCTGACTGTAAGTTGGCTTACTTGGAAAGGATTCTACTGAATAACATTACCATAAAAAGTTACTAGGACCTTTACTGTGCTGATCATCTCTATGATTCAAATAGCAACAAACCATCATTATTTGCAATTTTAATTGCAGTGCCCATCTTACCTTTGTGAAAGGAGTCAAGCATCCTGCATTGGGGTTGAAAGAAAATGATCGATTCCTATAAGATTCAGTGTTGGCTAACAGTGAATGCTGAATGTTTCTTCCTTCCTAAGGGGAAAGCAAGCAATGTGTATGGAAACATGTATTTGTTGGAAGGTGGTATGGAAGCATATATCTGTCAAAGTAATCCAGCACAGAAAGAATCAGTCTGAAGCAATGTGTGAAACACTGAAGAGAGCCTTACAACAAAATGTATATGTACATATAAAAATAAATCTTACCACCAGCTTCTTGATAATCTCTTCTCTCTCACTTAATTTGTCTTGCAGACAGCTTATAAGGTGTGTATCTTCTGATCCGGACTCCCAATTTCTCGACTTATCTTCTAATTCTTTAAGTCTGTACCAAAGAAAATGCATATTGGAAAAAATTAATTCCTCAGAGCAGGTTTAAGGGATACCTGGGCTGTGCTCTGCCCTAAAGTCCATGTCTAAAATACAGGGACATAGCTGGGCCTTCCTGATAAAGCAGCATTTTCTAAAAACGGGCATCTGCACATGGATTACATGTAAGTACAGAGTGTTGTGGAGCTCCAAAATAAACTGCCACCAGGGTTAACTCACACCACCTGTCCAGTGAATTATCCAGTCCCTGGTGTAAAATACTAGTGCACTTCAACATCGTATTGCTAGTCTAGTTTCCTAAATAAATAAAACCCCTGTCATTATCTATGCAAGGCTGTATTAATCTATTTGCTCTCTTTTCTGACCCAACAATTTAAGAATCCACAGACTAATTCCAACCATATTTGATAGTGGCCTCAGAAATACTCAATTCCTGTAACTTTCATGAAAAAAGAGGCTTGGATATACATGCTACTTTAGTGAACAGTCTAGGGCAAAACCTATAGCGTGAGTTCAGCTCTTTAAATGCCTTTATCAAGGCAAAAGATGGAAATGAGAACTTAAACTTTTTCAGGGATGGTGTGGAAACATGTATTTGATTGATTCATGAGAAAACAGCCAAGTTCATGAATTTTGCTGCTTGAGAAACTGCTATGAAGTTCACTTGCCATACTGAGAAATGTGTTACAGAATACAAACCACCCTTTTGTCAGATTTTTTTGGTAAGGTCAAACATTTTTGAGAGGATCCCCCTCTCTTGTTTTACACTTTTAATTAATTTAGTAATCTCGGAGTTTAGGTTAAAAGATAAATCTTAACATCTGAATGGTTTGAGACCTGCTTACATGCAAGTAGGTCTCCCTTCTAGACCTATGTCACACAGTTGAGATAAGAGGAAAGGACAAGATATATATATAAAAACAGGGATTACTTCTGACAGGCCTCTCCTGTACAGTCTGAAGCAGGCCACAACTACTTAACTCCACAGCGGACTGCAACTTGCATTTATTTACATGAGTTACAGGGGGCTTATCCTGGGAAATTTGCAAGGGAGTGAGAATGAGCAGGAGCTTAACCTCAAAGATTCTGTTCTGCTGAACAAAATTAAGTGTAAGATGATGCATCAAAGTCTCTCATATCATTCTGTGATGAAGATGATTTTTTTACAGTTCATAAAATTTCAAGATGCTAAGTGCAGGTTTTAATTTAGCATTGTAAAACTGTATGTATAGTGCTTTACATTAAACAATATTAACTTTATTACTATATATCTGTGTCTTTGCATTTGCAAAGGAAATACCTATACACTTCTGGTTTAGTGCTTATAATATTCTATCTACGACTAATAAAAAAGATTATACATATTAAGAACAGCAATTTCAAACAGAACTCATTGCCAGTATTAGAGTTTATTTAAATGACTTACTCAGTTTCTAAGGAGAAAAGCTTTGCTTGGAGATGTGCCCAAGTGCTGCTGAAATCAGATAATATGTTTTCGATTTCCTTCCGGTGATCTTGTTTCAGTATGTCCATTTCTTTTTTATGCTTGATATTGAGGTCTTCTATCAGTAGCCTTTTATTGGTATTAAAATATGTCTGAATTCTCAGGTTTCAATGCTAGTTTATTATCATTGATCAAATCATGCAATTTTGAGGTCTTCTACTGACTACAAAGGTCAACTGGGCACAGCTCTGGGCTTCTGCTTACTGATTTGACATTTCAGTTGTAATCTGAAGCAGAACCACACTAACACTGAGGAAGAGGAGAATTATTTGGAGACTTTCAGCTTTCAGGAAATGGAGATTTGATTCTATTCTATTCTATTCATCTGTTCTGTTCTTCTTCTATGATGTTACTGATATCCTTTCTATGGCTAGTTTATACATCAATCTTAATGGTCAAACATGACAATAAAGTACCATAGGAACTCACTTGCATTAAGCAAAATTAATTTGAAACCTCTGGTATTTATATCTCTGATACTATATTTCATCACATCAAGGCACCAGAAACATTTAGGATGCCTACCAGCATCCTAAATATATCAATTTTTTAAAAGTGAAGGTAAGAAATGTTATAACAATGCCTTAACTACATTCGTTTTTAACAGACAATGTATTTTGAAAGATACTGCTACTAATACCATCAACTGAAAACTAAAAAATGTCTAGTATTTTTTCAAGCCTAGCCATAACATTGCTGTCTGATTCCAACTCCAAAAACAACAGACATCTATTGAAGAATCATTGTTAGCTTATTGATTTTTGTTGCTAACATTTTGTTAAACCTTCAAGAAAGTTTTTCATTAACTCATTGCAGAGCCCGTGTTCTGTTACTTACTGATTAAAAGAGGTGTCAAACTCAGGAGACTAACAATTATAATTTTCACAACAGATATTCAGGTATTTATTTGTTTGTTTGTTTGGTTTTCTTTTTAGTGTAGTTCTAAGCCACTTTCACTTGTTTCTGAAATACTTCAGGAAAGGCCACAAAAGGTTTCTGCCTTTGAAATTAGAGCATAGCCATGGCAGTGATTGGTTTGGTCCTTCTCACAAAATAAAGAACAGAATAGTGAAAATGGGAGCAGAATCGCTGAAATAGATCTTCAGGGGTACAATAAAAGTTCTTCTGAATAACCATTCTGGGTTCTTATCCTCTATTCCCATAAAAAAACCCCAACTTTGTCTGCCCTCATCCCAGTCCTTGCAAAACCTTTCTGTACTGGAGGTGGAATTCTCACTATTACAGAGAATGAAAATGGGAATGATTACTTCAAGCAGATTAATAGTTTCACTTACTTGGCAACAGTAGGGATAGTAGTTTTAAATCATTACTTATAAAAAATTGGCACATGCAAATAACAAGCCACTATCGTCTTTCAAATCAGAAACAACTATATAGCATAAGACAAGGTCACTATTGTTGAGGTAACAGTAAAACTGTTATTTATAAGCACTCACCAATTTAACTATTCCCCTACCCGATTTATTTCCCCTGCAAAAGCAAATTAAGAGCTGCAGGTTAATGTTCCAGATCTTCTATGGGCTAATTCAGAGCAGCCTGTATCAGGTGCCTGGCAGCATTTGAGCTCTTTGGTTGTACTTCATGTCATTTGAAGGATTTCTCCTTACATAATTTCCATTAATGCTTCCTTCTCAAATACTTACTGTAGTATAGCTACACCATCTATCCCCTGTAAACATTATCCTCTAGCCCAGCAGCTTTAGCATTGAGGCCTTTTAGACCTCATCACTGACATGTGAATAATTCTTCTGTTTGTGAACAAAGGGTCTGAATTCTATCAAGGTAGCTGGGAGGCACTGATGAAACTCTCTGGTTTGCCATTCTTTCTATTGATCTTGCTTTAAAAGCTTGAAATAAAAGTACTTTCAAGTAATTCTCCAAAGAGTGCAAAGGAAACAGAAACTTTTTTCTTTCTCATTCTTTAAATGTCCACTGACTGGTTGACAGCAACAGAATTACTCTGGCCACTCTGACAGTCTGCCAAGAGACACTATGCCCCTTGAGTGCTTTTCTCTAGGCCATATAGCACATAATTTTGAAGACTCCTTTAAGTCTATACTTTTCCAAAATCCTTTTATATATACAGTTTGAGTAGTTAAGGGCATACACTCCACTCTATTGCAGAAATCAACTAAAAGGTACCCATGCACCGATCCCGCAATCTCTCTGCAAAGAGCATGTGCTAAGTATGATCAGAAATACCAAAGGATCCAACAGCCATACAAATGCACTGGACAGTGAACCCCAGTCTTGTCTCCCACATAAAAAGGTTAAGTTCTGCACTCTTTTTGTACACAAGTGGGAAGATTACTGAACTGCAATACAACATGTGCTCTGTGCCTGTGGCTACACTAAGACCATGTGGTCCTCCTAGAAAGATAGCCAAGACTACAAGTCAGCTTGCCCTTCCTGTGCCATGGCAGAACATCACAGCTCCAGGTTTCCATCAGCCTGGAGGCACTGTCGGTCTCTGCTCTTGCTGTCCTTAGTCCCTCAGCACAAAGCTGGCTGCTACAGCCAAAGCGCAGCCTCACAGAGTACATATGGCATTTGCGAGTGTCCCCTTCAGCGTTCTAACAGCTCATTGGTTTCAGCTACAGAGAGCATGTATAAAAACCTGATATTTATTCTCAGTGACTTCTACTTTTTTTTCAATGGCTCTTGGGTGAGTTTGGGATTTGTCTATGTCTTCCAGTGCCTTTCAAAGACCAATGTTACACAGATTTTCTCAGGTCACTTCTGTGGGGCTACACTGGATATATTTCTCTGACATACAATAAACAGTTCAATTGCTTTTACTGTGGCTGGAGAGAAATGTGAAATGAACCACTGCTTTTGCAAAACTCCTAACCTCTAAAATTAGTACTTTAGAAAGGAGAGATTCTGACACTCATACACCCCTGATGCTGGCACTATTACCAACCCTCTAGACAGCACTGTGGAGTGTGAATTTAAGACAAACCTTCTGTGGTGTTTCTCCCTGTCCTGAAGCTGTGCAGCTTCTTGCTTCTGTGACTCCAGTTCAGCACTAAGTAGCTCCATTGTGTCCTTCAAAAGTAAATTTTCTTTCTTGAGTTTGGAAATTTCAATCTGACACTTTTCCAGTTCATCATGAAGAGATCTGATCTGGCTCTGGCTACTTCCTTCCTAAGAAAAAGGTCAAATTTAGTTATTCACAGCCCCTTATTTATTTAACGTGAAGATCTCACTGGAATTTTGTGCACTGAATTTTCGTGAACTGGTTTTCAATTGTACATGCAATTCTATGTGCAAGACCAAATCTATTGTAAGAACTTCTTGAACACAGTTTATAGTTTCCATAAATTTTATTTTACTATAATATTAATCTATCTACTTGTGTTGTAGATTCTGGTCTTTAAAGAAAGCCTGAATGTAGAGAAAGGATGATAAACAATACTCACATTTTCAAGTGGAAAATAAGGGAAGGAAGCCCATTCCATTTCTGTAAGAGACTGTACACTTTTATTACCTCTGAAGACAGAAATTTTATACTATTGCTTTTGCAAAACACAGCATGACAATGAAGTAGGAACTGGATTCTTGCCTGTTGCTTCTTCATTGTCCTCACACTCCTCAACTCGATTTGGAGTTCTTCTATTTGTTTCTTGAGATCAGTGCACAGTGTCTGCTGCTCAGAGAGTTCTATCCTTAGGGATCCTAGTAACAATCAGACAATCATTAAGGCAGCCAGAGGCCAGCTGGATGGGGAAGGTAGATACAGACAATGTACATGAAAACATTAATATATTACGTTTTGCTTTGGTCCTCATCTCCTTCGCCATTAAGTATACTGGCCTTCTATTACTAGAGAAGTAACTCAGTTGAGCAATAGTAAGAAGATACAGCGTTACAATAGCAGTGACACAACAACAAAATCAGAGAGCTAATTCTGTGGCAGCTGTTTTGCCAACTAAATCACTACAACTTCTTCTAACCTTGAACTTTACTGGAGCATCCCTGAGCTTCCCTGTTAAGTCCGCTGGTGTTTTTATAGAGGGCAGCCTGAGGAGACCTCGGTCTCAGCTTGTATTAAAGTACACTTAATGTAAGCAGATCTGTCATATACTGCAACATCCGTGTAAATTGCATACAGGTTTTGGGACAGATCAAGTACAAGCAGAAAGTAGTTTTCCTCTATATATAGTCTTCCTGCAACTTTTCTTGAAGAACAGATTTTACATTTTGAACATAAAAAAGCTTTAGAAAGCAACAAAACTTTCCAGCAAATTTGACTTACTGGAAAAAAGAAAACAAACCAAACCAAACAAGAAGAGATTCTAGTTTGTACTTAAAGTACTTTCAAATTATTAGTTCTTGTATTAAAAAATATTTTACAGATGGACTTTAATAACTTGAGTTCAAACCCAAAGATATTATAGGTCCTTTTAATGCAGTGTTCTGCGAACAGTTTAGGGAACTTTTAAACTGACTAAACAGTATTTATGGAGTAACTGATCTCCACTGCTTAACTCAGTAGAACAGACTTGAGCCACATAATATAATTCTTCATAACATAGAGAATAAAAAAAAAAAAAAAGGAAATTCATGTACACTAGCTACAATATCCCTATTTCACATATCTGACAATGCATACTTGAATGTTGTATACCAGATTACTCTCCCAGCAACATCCTGGGGCTGACAGTAGAGAGCTAGGTTAACAATATTAAGGATGCATTGTAGACATTGCGATGTATGAAAAGGGAGACTCTGAAAGACCTGAGTTCCCAGAAGATAGTAAAGAAAATGGATGGGAGGAAAGTCAGTGCTTCTCAGCACATAAACAAGCAGTAAGAGATATGCATAAGACATTATACCTAGCAACAGGGTTTGCTGCATCTGTATCTGCTCAAGTTCATCATGTAATTCTTTCTTTGCTTTCTCTTCCAAAGTTTGTATTTCCAGCCTATGAGACTGATGTTGGATCTTGAAAGTCTCATTAAATTCCTTTTTCAAACGTTCTTCTGCCTCCTGTAAGCAAAAGCCCCCCCCCCAAAATAAAGTAGTTGGAGCCTATTTTTCAACTTCTTGTTTTACTCGTAATGCCAGGATGAATGTGATCTTTCACTGTAGAACTTTTATTTTCATCACAACTTTACATGACACTTCATCAACACAAGAACAACAATGAGCTGCAGTTAAAAGATAAAACTTAATAGGGACAAGAGAAATTAGCAAAGTTTCATCTATTTGTTATACATCATGAAATGATACCACTGACATCTTTGCACTATTTGGCAATAGATATTTTATTATTCAACATAAAAAGGCCCCCAGATTTGACTTGTATGTCATTACTTATCACACTGTGTCAGACAAAGGCTTCTATCTCCCCTTGTATCAGCCTTGGCTAAAACTTCCATTGTCATTAGAGGTTCTGTCAATATATTGTAAATGATGGAGAAGTTGCTCCATAGTGGCTCTGAAACCAAACTCCTACCCTGCTTCATTTTTACCAGCTTCCTGCCTTCAGATGGTTTTATTAAAGCTAGGATTCTGTTCTGACTATATAAACAAAATATTAAATTCTGCTTAGAGTGATATTAGTATGGATGTTTTATAAGCAGGCTTCCCCTAAGGTGTGCAATATCAACAGTGTCATCTGAACACCACATCACAATCACACATAGATTTTTTTTAAGTTTATTTTTTTTTTCTCAAACAGCAATATTCTTTATAACCTCAATATAGTGCATCAGCATTTTTTTCCCTGAAATAAATCCACCTGAACCTTTAAAAGCTTTGGTTATTCGCTTACAGAATTCTTGAATTCTTACAGAATTTCTTGAAGGTATCTAAGGCAATGCACATCATTATGCATGTCTATTATACTTCTTTAAAAGTATTTATGTATAAATTAATAATGGATGAAGAAGAATAAAACTGAGTCCTGTTAATAATACACTTGGGAATTCCCTTGTATCTCTGAACCAAGAGCACAGCTAGGGGAGCTTGTATTCATTGCAGCCTAACTGTAAAGGGTAAGCTACATTATTTTATGAAACTATTTAAATCACACTGTGGTCTAAGTTCAAATGTTAAAATTAAAAAAAAAAACCCAAACCCTGAAGATTATGACGTTTCAAATTCACAGAGTAATTCATTATCTGCAACAACTGCAATGCATCATTAGGATAACTGGAGATAACTGAGTGTTGATAATTGGTTCTAGCTAATATTGTTTATCTTACAAATATGACTTTTTTTTTATACTAGTGTGTCATAAACTGACCTTGAGTTCCTGATTTTTGCTTTTCTCCAGCATTTTTAATACTTTTTGATGTGATGCTTCCAGCTGCTGTTTAACATTCTGATTTTCCTTAATAGTGTTTTGAAGATCCTGCAAAAGCTTCTCTTTTTCTTTGTTGGACTGCAGATTATGTTTCTTCAGTAACTCCTTGAAATGATTTGCTTGCTGTTCTAATACTTGCTTCAGCTGATCTACCTTCCAGAAAAGTAAGACAAGAAGATAGGATTAATGTCTGCATTCACAATGGAAAGGAATGATGTAAATTTGAGTACATCTGACGAACTTGCATTGTTCTATGAAAAACAGCAACATGCTTGCTTCATGCAAGGCACCCTTTTTTCAGTGAAGAATGACATATGCCTTTTGCATATACTGTCTGTTGTCCATCGGGTACTTTTCATGAATGACTTCTTTTCAAATCGACCCCACCTCATATGTACAATCCATTGCTCAACTTGCGCAATAATTATGGCACAAACCAGAAGGCAGACCTAAGGCTGTGCTTGCTGTCCTCCTGGAGTTATAACACTGTAGAGTCCATTTATATAAAGCAGTATATCAGAAGCAGTGGAAACAAGAATTGTGCACATCATGCTTCACATTTGCATTACTTTCTGCCCTCCCTTAGCTTAATTGCTAAATACAGCAGACATGTCTACAGTGGCTGTTAAAAAGAGTAACAAAAAAAATATCCATTTACAAGAATAACTTGTTGGGGAAGGAAGTAGTCTAGTCTGTTCTCTTTCCTGTTCCATAGGTTTTCTAAACTTCCAGCAAAGATCTGTATTTGCCTTTCTTAAATTCACCTTTCCTAAATTCATAGCTGGGAATATCTGAAAAACTGCCTCCTGCATAGAAGGAATATGCATAATTAGTAGGGCAAATTAACATTTTTGCTGTTGCATCTGACTTCCAAGTCTGCATTTTTGCTCTGCCATGCCTCCTGCAAAACCTTTATGCCTCTTGCCTTTTCTTTTAGGGCACATGTGAAAGAGGATGATCTGTTTTCCAGTTTTTATATATTTATACTTTCCCATCTCAGAAAAACAGAATTTGAACTATGAAAGGAAGACACTGGCTTCCCTAGAATTTCATGTGACTTTAAATGATTCAAATTATGTTACACACATCTGTAAACTGGATATGATACAGAATATAAGCTGTCACTCCACCCGGTTCTTTTCTCTACACTAATATACATTATTTTTCTCTTCCTCAGTGTTGCCTTCATTTTTTTCCCATGCATACTGCACACAGTCTGTTAGTTGAGGAAGAGCTGCAGTTTTTATAGCTGCATATCTGCTTGTGACTTCAATGACAACGCTTGTGATACTTTCTGATGCAGCACCACAAAAACTGGATGAAGATTTTCTAAGTGGGCTCTCTCTTTTCACCTTTCATTCTCATAGCACTTTGTGGTATGTTTTGTGTTACATAAGAGAACGGGAGACATGCTGTGCAAAGCCCTTACTTCTCATTAAGTTCATGGCTGCAGTCAGCATTGCACTGTCCAAATGGAGATACTAACAAGCTATTCCAGATTTCTCCAGTTCATAGGACTCTGATTCTGTCTGATTATGGCTAAATGTATTCCTGCTAGCTCATGGCTCTGTTCTTTCTCACACTGGTTGAGAATGCTGGCTTCTCTCTTCCAAAGGATGTGGTCTCTCCTGTCCCTCTTCTGAGGCCCTTCTCCATGCCCTGACCTTACTCAAGAAGTGCTCTTTAAGCCTCTACTAGCCTCTACTATTCTCTACTATTCTCACAGGTTCCTAGGACAGAACTGTGCTTTGAAGGCTCAAAGTGCTGCAAACCACAGACGTTTCAATTCCTTTTGGAGAAAGGACATTCTGCAAGGAGAAGCAGGGAAGCACAGAAAAAAAACAAGAAAGCAAGAGAGTATGTGCATGTGCATATGAAGGTAAGTAGACATTTATCCAAGTGATAAAGGCCTATGTTGTCTAATGACAACTTACTGTACAAGTGAAGAAGTGGCAACAGGTGACACACTGTGGCTTACCCTGTTTTATCTTATAACCCAGTCACAAGGGAACTCCTTCCATGGTGAGAAGGCTGACAGAAGAAAAAAAAAAACCAAACAGCCTTGGTCTCCCACACATTATGGGAATGCTAGGTTGGTAGATAGGAAGAAAATAAACATTCCTTCATCCAGTGTTTTGTGAATCATTTTTATTTTTGTTCTTTTTTAGGTGCCAGAAAATGAAAGCTTAGTTTTAGAACTTCTTAAACAATTTCAAACCTACTTAGTACATTTGAATTTCACTGAAGCTATCAAACTAAATTGAATTCAGTTAACAAATTTGAAAGTGCACCTAGCTTCAGCTGCCCCAGACTGTGAGCTTGTTAACTAATCCAGTTGTTTCTTGGATATTTCATTTGTGTCATCTAATTAAACACAAACTATCTGTCTGAATGGACTAGTGTAGAATAATTGCTGTTATTCTTAATGGAAAACATTAATTGTCTTTAATGTGCCTGTGTGATGGGATCTATCTGTGGCCTGGATACACTCCAAGAACAGGCAGGCGCCAGAGCCACTTGCCATACCTATACTTGCAGGGCTGCTGCAACTTTTGTGGTGGGTTGTTTTTGTTGTTGTTGTTTGTGGGTTTTTTGCTTCTTTGTTTTGTTTGGCTGGTTTGGGGTTTTTTTCTTTCTTTTCTTT
Source organism: Chloroceryle aenea (assembly GCA_013399075.1). Taxonomy (NCBI): domain Eukaryota; kingdom Metazoa; phylum Chordata; class Aves; order Coraciiformes; family Cerylidae; genus Chloroceryle; species Chloroceryle aenea. Next base: position 45,688 of record VWZY01008838.1, read on the forward strand.
CTTTCTCTCTTCCTCTCTCTTTTTTTTTTTTTTTTTTTTTATTTGGTATTTATAAAATTTAACTAAATGGGCATTTTGGCTTCTGGTTAGTTTCTCTTAATGCCTATTGAACTCAAGCCAATGTTTTCCTATATAAAGAAAGGTAACACTGAAAATTTAGATACTGCAGCTCCATATCAAAGTAACTTTTGACATGAAACACTTAAGGCTGTACAGTCCCCTGTATCAGATGACATAATATTCATTAACATTACTACACTCAAGCAAGTATTTTTTTCCTGGGCTTACTGAAAATAAGCCAGTGAGTAAAATACATGTGTCAGAAGAGTAGGCTGTATATTTTCTAACAGAAAAATGGGAAACAGGAAAAATGTCACTTGGAATATTTCTTTAGCAAATTAAATATTAATCAGAGTGGGGAAGATGAAAAGAGGCAATATGCACTTCAGCTGTGGTCACAACATTATTAACCTTCCAGGTTCTCTTTATAGACAATTATTGGTTCAAAGCACTAATAGCATGAAACATAAGATCAGACTAATTAGAAATAGGCTAACCAGTAAATTGGTAGCAACGGAGAATAAAATGTAGTAAAAAATCAGATGGAAAAGTATTTCTAAAAGCATTACTTTTCAATGATTTCGGAAAAAAGCCCTACACAAATTGATCAGAGATACAAAAACTCCTTCTCACAAATCCTGCTACTTCTAACATAATGGATGTTAAGAAAGATTTCCTTCCCATCAAGGTTCCTCTTCCTGTCTTTCGGTTTAAAGGGCTTTCAGATCAACCAGTGTAAATTTTTCTGTGGAATATTCTGCAGTGTCCAGGCATTTTGGAGTGTTTCATTACTTCAAAACAGACAGATCCTCAATTTTGAAAATTGGTAAAGTAACATTTAAGCCAATGAAACCATGCCAACTTGCATCAGTCCAAAATCTACCTGGCTGCTTTGACTATTAACAGACAAGCAACATCATTTCATAATGTTTTCCTGCTGCAAAACAAAACCTCCTAAAGAGACTGTACCTCTAATACCCTTATTGATTCACTCTTATCCACCAGAATTCCATAAAGTGATTTTAAAGATGCAATTAATACCTATCACAATATAAACTCTGGGCAACAATATTTTTCTAGGCTCTGCTAAATTATTTTCAAATTCCAGGGGTATTTTTGTACTTGCCTTTCTTATGACAGCTGATTTTGCCTCCCACTGTCTTTCAGGTCAAGAAGAATGAGCAACTGTTACCGAAAGACGACACATTATTTTTAAAATATTTCAAAGGTCTTTCAAGTTTCATTCATTTCTAACCATAATAACTGTCCTTCTCCTGGGAAAGATGGCTTGCTTCTCTTGAAGAAGTACCTCTCAGACTTTGATAGCCCCTGGGCAAAAATACAGGGCAAGTATAAGGCTCTGCATGCCATCACAGTTGGCTCCTCCATTTGACATCCACTTTGATTATTTTAATTCACTGTCTTTGCAAGCACTGTGAATAGTTGAAGTCTGCTCTCCCTTTCTTTTATTTATTGTACGTAAGAAGCGTGAAATCTCAAAGGCAAGATCTAAAGTTGGAATCAGACAGAATATTTTGACTTCCTTTATCTTTTAAGTAGGAAGATCTGAATTTATCAATGCATTGCAAGGGGAGGAATTTATATGAAAGACTTAAAACTGCCTTATGATGTATTACAGAAGAGTCACCAGAATTGAGAATTTGTTCAGAGTGTTAAAATAAGACACCCAAATGCTACAGGGTTTTTACTCATACTATTACACCAAAATGGTAACACAGTATAAAAAATAACAACAAAATAATGAAATTATTTTTTACTGTTGTCATCAGAAGTATTTCACAGCTACTTCATTTAAACTCACAGTAAGCTGCCCTCCTAAACTGATGGCAATTCCTGACTGAAGGGACAGGTGTGAACACACCAGGCACATCTCTACTGCTCCTATTTGGTGGTACCTATGAGATCTCTAGGAAGGCGTTGGGTGTTGCAGTGCTAGCCTTGTTCAAAGATATAGCATGACAAGGTGATGCCTGTGTTTCCATTTTATGTACCTTCCAATTACAGAACAGGCCCTTTAACACATGTTGAAGAAATCCTGTAGTGCAAAAGCAAAGAACTGAGCGACTCCTAAAGAACTAGTGTTTGATTCACACAGAATCTTATATCCTTCCTTCCAAAGGACCAAACAGGTCACAGTAATACGGAAATACCACCACTTTGAAGTGCATCCCCAGATTAATAAAATTATCATGAGTCTGTCTATTCTGCACAGTGTTCTGGCTATGTCAGCCCAATCAAGAATGTGCCTTATGCAGCCAATGAAGCTATTTTTAGATCTGAAACTGTATCCAGGTTAGAACTGGATTAGTTACAGCACATTGCCTAACCTCTGAGGCGGAAGCTCTGGGCGAGACACTGCAAACGTTCCCAGATGGGCATCATGCCTTCAGTGTAACATAATGTTGTATAATAAATCATAGTTCCTTGGCTGTGAATATTCACATATTTATAGAAGGAAAGCACTGAAAGTTGAATTCACTTCCCTGGCAATACTGCCAAGTAATTGGTTCAGAAAGTAACTTATAGACTACCAAGAAAAAAAAGCAAAATTTCTCTTCAGAGGGAACATTTCCTCCCTTCTGGGAGCATTGTTAAATTCTAAAATACTTATCTGTCCTGAATGTGTGACTTCAAGGAGAGTAATTTGATGACTCACTGTAGAAATATGCACATCTAGCAGAATTTGGAAAAGAACAAAGACGACTGATTTCTGAGAACCTGTGTTTTGTGTTAAGTGCAAAGAAGTCACTCTGGATATGTCCACCACAGGTTGGATTGACTTGGAATCCTCTCAGAGAATTTCACCTGTAGAAAATGGTGTCATGCAGAAATTTGTAATGAAACCTAAACCCAGGATTTAGACAGAACTTTAAGAACATTTAGAACTACACTTAAATTCTGTATTTCTAAGACTGGAAAATGAAGAGAATATCAGAATCCAACTGTGATACCAGAATGCACAAACCTGTTTTACAGGAGAAATGAAAGGAAAAAGATCATGTTGGATTCAGAACTAGTACAGCTAGTACAGCATGAATGGGGAAAAAAAAGAAGGTGTTACATAGTAGATGACCACAACACATGCCTTAGCTGCTGGAACATGCTGCACCAAGCAGGAGTAATGGTATGTGGAAAAGTGGAAGGAAGTAGGAGGGGGGGGCCAACATTTTGCTTAGCGCCCCAATGAACCTATCTGTCCTTTTTTCTGTCTTTGCACATTCAAAAAGAGCTTAGTATGTCCACTCACAGCCTACAAATACCAGCTGAGAAAGATCTAAGTCTTCAACTTTTGTGGAGCTATTGCCATGCAAGCTCCCATTGAACTTGCTGGAAGTGAAACTGGTGAGAATCAGTGAAGATATAAAGCAATGGAAATTATAGACAGCCACTTAGAACAACAGTGGCTGTCTGTAATTCAGATAACTCCACAGTGTGAGCAACCTAATTCCTGTTGTTCACTACTTTTTCTTGAACCAGACTAAAGAAATTTTATATATTATATATAATTATAAGTTAGAAATTATTAATAAAATTCTGGAGCATCAAAGCCTGAATTGGCAGGAAAAAAACCCCCAAAGAAATGGACAACAAATTATCACTATGAAAATATGTCCATTCACCTGTAATCTCCCAGAATGGACAAGCACGAATAATTTAATTGTTCTTCTGAAAAAGGGACAAAATGTGACAATATACTTGGGGTAGAAAAATGAATGTGGTGCTGAGCATCATCCCAACTTTTCACTATGGCATTGATTTCAGTTAAAGCAGCTCTTTGATATCTTTTCTGTGACATAAAAGTATCAAAATGTTCATGGTCAGAAACTTCACATGAGCACACTGAAGAAAAAGAAATACTCTGTACATAACATTTTTAAGCAGACAGCATCTGCCAAAAAGAACTGAACAGAAGAAAAGGGGAACACTTGAGATGAAGAAAATGTGTATTCACAGTTGTCAGAGATTTTCAAGTTGAACTGTTTACCTGGGTAAGTAATTGCCTTTTGTTTTGGCAGAAATTTATTTGTCCAACCTGTCACCACACTTTCTTGGATAAATATTTTGGTAGATTTACTAATCTGGAAAATTTGCATCACTTGGTCTGCAACTGACTACAAATTACAGCAGTTACAGGTGGATAATAATATTACTAATACATCTCAGGTATTTATTGCCAGATTAACTCATGTCCACAGATACACATTAAGATTTAGTTGTAACCAGACTGGGGAACAGTATATAAACTATGAAATCCTCAAAACTACTTTGGGGGCATAATGCTTTTTCTGTTTCATTCTTGATCTTGAGAACATAGAGGGAAGCACATCTAACTACTAATTAACTACTAAATCATTGCAAATTCCAAACTGCTTCAATTACCAGCCTTACTGTCAAGTAGGCAGAATAGAAATAATAATTTATACAATCTTTTTTCCATTCAATTCTCTTGCTCAAGGGAGCAAGCAAGCATTGTTTTACATGTCTATACACTAAAAAAAAATCCAAAATAATCAGAAAGTCAGCAAGAGCTGTAAGGAAGATTCTAATCTCTCTGTATGGAGATGAACAGTCAAGTTACCATCTGACTCTGATATAGCCAAACTCCTCACCAAAACCCCTTAGTATAGCTCCAAAGAGGAATATATGGAATTTATCAAAATAAATATGCTTGACAAAAACTTCAAAGATATTCAGGAGCAGTAGTTTCTGTTATTTCTATCTAGAGTCCTCGCATATTTTTTCTGAATGATAGTCACAGCAAATAAATATGATTAAAATCTAATCAAGAATCAGATGAGAAGGAAAATGAAGACCCCTTTTATTACTGGGTTACATTTATGCTCAGTCTACCTGAAGTGAAGAGTTTTGAAGTTTCCCAGTTAGGGCTTCTTTCTCTTTCTCTAGCTGCTTTAATTCACAGTCAGATTTTCTTTTAAATTCCTCTAGCTGTGTCTGGAGCTCCTAAAGGAAAAAAAAAAGAAAATAAAGAGAAAAGAGTATGCAATATCTGGATCAAAACATGCAGCATGAAAAAGAACATTTCTTCTACATCAACCTAAATAGAGTAGCTTACATAGCAATACATGCTACTGTTTACAGAATAATAAATGCTACCATCTTTTAATGTCACTCATGTGACATTCAGTCAAAGTACTAACAGTTTGGTTTAGGTCTTTCTAAAACCATCAGTGTTAGACAATACAGCTCACATAATCCTAACCTTCTACTGAAAGCTTCCCTGAGGTGGAAAACTGTACTGCACATGGAGTTAGACTGTTTTGCCTTGAGTGGTGTTCGTGTACTCAGCACTGGTGAGGCTTCACCTTGAATACTGTGCTCAGCTCTTGGTCTCTCACTTAAGAAGGACACAGAAGTGCCGGAGCATGTCCAGAAAAGGGCAGTGAGGCTTGTGAAGGGCCTAGAGCACAAGTCCCATGATAAGGAGCGCTGAGGTTGCTGGGGTTGTTTAGTCTGGAGAAGAGGAGGTTGATGGGAGACTTATCGCTCTCTCCAATTACCTGAAAGGAGGCTGGATCGAGGAGGGGGACAGCCTCTTCCCCCTGGTGACGTCTGATAGGACCAGAGGGAATGGATGGAAGCTGTGCCAGGGGAGGTTTAGGCTGGATATTAGGAAACATTTTTTCAGTGAAAAGGTTATCAAACATTGGAATGGTCTGCCCAGGGCAGTGGTGAAGTTGCCATCGCTAGAGGCATTTAAATGGTGTGTGGACCTGGTGCTCAGGGACATGGTTTAGTGGTGAGCTTGCAGTGTTAGGTTGAAGGTTGGACAAAATGATCTTGAAGGTTTCTTCCAACCAAAGACATTCTGTGATTCTGTGCTCAAAAATAAATTAGTGCGTAAGAATCACCCCCAAGAGCTGAAAATATAAATAATGTAAATATAAATGACCATATAAATAATCACCAGGTAACTAATTTTTAATGAGTGGAAAAGGTAATCAGAGAAGCGCTATTTTATATCAACCATAAAGAAAATCCCAGTGATGAAGTAAAAATAAAATAAAATAAAAGCCTGAAGACTATATTATCACTTTATTACTGGAAATAGTTTTTGAAAATTCAATAATACAACTTGCAAGATGGGGACCAAGAGCTTGTAGCAATTGTAGCAAAGGTGAGCAATTGTCTATTGTAGAAAGACTGAATACGCAACTTCTACATATGTCCTGAAACTATACATATTACAAGCTTATCAGTATGCTTGCTTTTCCTGTTTGTGCCAATTTGCTGACTCAAAAATATATTCTACTAAATTTTCAGCCACCACAGAGGAAACAAGAGGAAAAAAAGTAGCAGTTTAGCACCTCCCCTATCCTATACAGCCCCTCATCACAGTTCTCCCCATATCCCCATTTTTATAGCACAATGACTTAAGAATTCAAGATAACAGAAGTACCTAAAAGAAAAAATATTATATTTAATAATTGGTAGGATGGCATGATATTAAAAAACAGAAGCACAGGCAACAGTGACATATTCCTTGCAACTCATAATTAAAGGAGAATACATTAACATTTCACAGTTTAAAACCAGGATACATGTTAGGTAGCAATTAGGGGATGGAATGAAACAGAAACATGAATATTGCAAAGGTGAAAATTGCTCTAGTTTTGCCTATAAAAAAAGGGAGAGAACAGTATGGTCTTTTTGATTAAAACCTTAAGATCAAGAATTGGCAGCAATCCCACTGAAACTCTGCTAACTGACTTCCTTCTCTAGATCTTAATTTTTCTATCTGGTAAATAGATTTAGTACTTCTCAAACAGCTGCTACAGGCCTTAATTGCATTAGAGGATATAAAGAGCATTAGTAAGGAAAAATGTTGTAATTTTATTTAAATTTTACTAACACAATAATTTTTTTTCTGTTTAATTAACACAAATCATAGAAAGGAATGGTTTAATCTTTAAGAAGAGATGTTTATAAGCACTAATATTTACTGCCTACTAATGTTTACCTACTACTGTGTCTATAAAGTATAAAGTTTTTGATATTTAACTTTGATCTGACTCACATGAAGAGCTTGAGTCTGGCATAATTTTAAGTATATCTTTGCAAACTTATTCACATAAAAGAATACACTATATAAAAGGCATAATAATTTCCCTAAGGCATGAGAGTGTAACTGTGTATATACTTGAGAGTGTAACTGTGTACCTTGAAGAACTGCCATCTTCACATACTGATCAACCATGCACACTTTCACCATCAGTTAAAATAATTTACTGACACGGGTTCCTTTTTGAGAAATGAGATTGCATAAATGTATAAAGCAATTTCATAGGCAGTAATTAATTATTCTGACAAGCACTTATCACAATTCCTAGTCTCCAAAATCTAGAAGGTACTATGAAGCTCACTAGTGATAGAAACTGCGTGAGTTTTATGACTTCACAACTTGTCAGCAAATGATTTAATTATTCTCAAGTAAATGTTGGACTTGGAAAGGTATAGCAGCATTAAAACTGGGAAAAAAATTAGTAGAAGTACATTCTTAGCACCAAGAAGGGCCTAAAGAACACCAGACCAGTAACCTCACTGTCCAATTCTACAATTCTTTTTTATTTTATGTCTATGTAGAAGATGCCTGATAAGCACACAAGCAGATTTGGAGACAGAAACTAAATTCCACCTTAGTTTATGCTCAAATTTGGCAAACCGATTGGTCATGAACTGAGTTAAGCTCCAATAAGCATTACAGTATATACTTAGAACTAAACACTTGTTTTAAGGTTTTTCTCTATTTGAGCAGATTTCAGCTTGAATTTCAGTTCCTACTGCACAGAAGCATTACGGACTGCAACTTTCCTGGAGCCGAGGGATTCAGCCACAGACAGCAGTTCTCATGAAATTCTTTGAAGAACATCTTAAGCCTGTCACTGCTAATGCATACTGACAACAAAAATTACAGCTCAGCCATGTAAAACACATTGAGAAAAGGTTCTGCTCAGGTAACCTGTCTGGATGCTGAAAAGATGAGCATTCTTTCTGGCTGAAGTGAAATAAGGAGATATATATATATACATGTCTCTGTAACTAGGCATCATTTCATTAGTAACACCTGCACTCTGAACCCATTTACCAAGAGTCTGGAGACTTACATCATCTGTCTAAACAATGCAAAATTTTTATTAAATCCATGTATTTCAGTATTTCACAGAAGCAACCCATGAAAGAATTTAAGTCAGAAATTGGAATACACCTACAATAGATTTTTCTTCAAGAGAGACTTTATATTAATCACTCCATCAGATGCAAAGCATGCAAGGGTAAGTGTTGCTAAGAAATAAGGCATTTATCACATAAAGGATAAATTCACCTTGCTGCCTCTGGAGCTTTTCAGAGAAATACGTCAAAGTGATTTTTTTTTTCCCCCTTTTTTTTTTTTTTTTCAGTAAGACCATAATGACAAAATCCTTGCATTTTATGTTAATTCAAAGTGCCTCCAGTGAGGATAATTCAATTGATGTCACTGTGACCAATAAGATTAAACCCAGATGAATTAGAGAATCTATAAATAGATGAACATTCCTACCTTCTGCATTTTTCTCTTTCCATGAAATTTTAGACTGGCTTGATTTCTTTTGTGTGCTTCATTACAAGATCTTCTATCCCTTTTAACAGCTATTCTTTAGACAAATCCTTCCCTTATGGGACTGATGCTTGTCTTGACAAAGCAAGTTCTCTGTGTCTTTTATTCATACTCTCTTCATAAATAGCCACAGTTTCCATAGTTTATAACTAGCTATATAATATGACAAAACTGGGGTAGAATTCTGGGGTTGCAGTAGTCTGTTTTGTAGGGAATATGCTATTTAGGTGGGTAATTTCCACTGAAAAATACTGGCTTTATATTAGTTAACAATGTAGAACTGGAGTAATTCAAGGCTGTGCACCTCTTCAGTGGTCTAGGGAAAGGGTTTTTTTGCTGTTGTGGTTTGAGTGTGACTCACTTCCAAGAATGCAGGCTCCCTCAAGGACAACCTTAGTTCTGTGAAAAGGCACAAAAGACAATTTTGGGTTTGTTGTGTCTCTGATGCCAGGTCTAATTTTCCAGAATGTTACCATAACAATATTCTAGGAGAACTGAAAAATATAAAAAAATTTCAGGGATGGACAATTGTTAAAGAAGAGACATTGTACAGAGGGAACTCTCTGGACACATACATTCCTCACTGTACTGAGTTTATTCCTGGTATTATGTTTGCATGGCATTTCAGGTCTGTTTTCTATAGTACAAAAAAAAAATAAATCAATATTCCAACTTGATCACAACAGAGAAAGTCTGTCTTGGACCTTGTACTCTTTAAGGTTTTGGCTGAACACTCTGCTCTGGTCTAGCTCAGGATGTCAGTACTTTCTTTGCTAGCATTGCAGCAGCTCATGTACTTCAGGTTCAATGAGTACTTCATGTATCCATGTTCCACTGGATGAGGTTAGAGATCTGGAAATTTGGCAGGATTAACTGCTGTAGTATAACCCAAAAGCCATTAACCTTAATGGAATGACACTGATTTCAGTATAATTGGTATGCCATGCCTTTGAATATTTGAGAGCAAACTACCTGTTGCACATCTTCAGAGATGCTCTTGTTCTGCCTCTGGTACAAGGCGTTTGCTGCAGCTGTGTTATTTGATGTTTCAGTTCACCTACTTGATTAACACCTTTGCTTTGGGAATTCACTATAGTTTTCATATCTTTGCTGGTATCAAAATCTACATTTCAAATAAGTTGCTGCATTTCAAATGTGACTACTAACACAGGAAATAACTTCAGAATGACATTAATAAGCATCTTACCTGCTTTTTGCAGGATTTCCTTCTCTTGAAGTGTATTTCTCTCTGATTACACTTAGATCTTCCTCCACTTTTTTCACTAGACCTTTTGATCCCAGAATTTCTTGTTGTGTTCCTTTAAGATACAATTCCAAATCCTAAAATATGTGTGACATAGCTTCTGTGTTTATCACATATGTTCTTTTTTTTTTCATCTGAAATGAATGGCCATTTTCTCTCTTGGTGTAGTTCTATGATGTAAGTCTTTCACCTATAGAGATGGTTTAAATGTAATTTTTGCTCTTCCATTCCCTTAAAGTGTCTCTGCTGCCAGAATATTTGCAATGTGGAGCCATTCTCTCTAATGGAGTAGACATCATTATAAACTGAACAGTCATCAAGAGTTACCATCTAAAAGATGGCTGCGATTATCCCAAGCTTGGAACAGGATATACTTTACATGACCTAATGTAAAGAATAAATGAATTCATTAATTCCATGACAACTTGTGCTAGAAGTTAATTAATATTAGTTTGTTTTTTTTCCCTAGTTGCTGAAGTACCATAGTTTGTAACATAATCCATAATACAGATGCCTCAAACCAGAAAAATCAGCTTCTACAGACTTTGCTGGCAGATGTCTGTACATAACCAAACACAAAAATTTGAACCATATTTTTAGTGTTCTGTTTCTGGAGGTTCTAGCTTCAGTTTCCAGCTGTCTGATGTAATACTGCAACATTCACTCAGACAAAATTGCCATTTGCCTCTGTATGAATGTTGAGTAAAACCTCATGGGTTAAAACTAACTTGCACTTAACAATCTCTTGTAGTTGACATTTTAAAGGTAAGCTTGTTCCTTTTACTGCTAGCATATGCCGAAATTCTTCCAAAACTAGACTGAACATATCAGACTTAATGATTTGTCATCCTTTGTATTCTCTCTTCCACTGTAATAATAATAAACATGCGCTAGAATCATAGAATCATCTAGGTTGGAAAAGACCCATGGGATCATCGTGTCCAATCTTTCACCCTACTCTACAAGTTCACCCCTAGAATAATACAATACCTAATATCACTATAATCACTAATACAATGCCTTTCCTCTAAAGGTCTCAAACCTCTTGGCATACATTAAGGAGAAGATTCATCTTCCTTAAACATGAAACCTTTTATTTTTCAAGCCTTGTGTCCAACTGTTTTCCTCCTTCCAGATGTATCCTAGTCTGAGGCTATCTCTTTACAGATTCAAGGCAATATGTACTGGTGGTATGTAAATCAGCCTCATTCCATAGATTTAGAGAATTTGAAATGCAGAAGATGAGCATATGTCTCTCAGAAAATATTTCAGTTTTATTCAGCTTTTTATGACACCACTTTATTTCCAGTTCCTATCATGTTTTATTTATTCCTAAAAGACTGCATTCCTTATATGATAAATCAGAAAAGTAAATCACGTGCAGAAACTTTCATGTCTCCGTTCTTCATTTCTCCTCAATGTTACTTCAAGTAGCCACAAGAAACTAGAACCTTACTTTCCCTCTCCTCCTCTATCACTTTGAACTTTTACAGAGCCAGGATGTTTTCCCTGTGGAAACAGGTATTATGGGTTTCCCCAATTCATTTTTAACAAACAGCTTAACTGCATTTCTGCCATCCATTGTACTCTCTCCACCTTTGTGCGGACGATAAAGGTTGTTGTGCTATAGATCTACACACTGAGGGAACAGAGTCTGAATAATGTTGAGGAAGGCATATTCAATCACCCTCTGACATTAGGTAACAAAAAGGCAGTGATTATATTGAAGGCTGAACTCCCTCAAAGAACATCCTCAAAGAAGAGGCCCAGAACTCTGCACCACCAGAAAAATGGTGCCAACAGGCAAGATGTGAGGGCAGATTGTGAAAAGGGTTGGAGCAGTCTTGGAGGAACACAGCTGACTGGGATGACCCTGCTCTATACAGGTCTCTGGGGTTCTCTAACCCTAAAGGAGATAATTCTTCTTTCCCATCAGGAAACAATTATTGTTATCCTTCAATATTCCAAGTCTAGACCTTCAGGGTGTTTTCTTTTCTAACATGCAAGGTTGCTGTCAGAGGACTCCAGACAGGCTGGTAGGTGAGCTTATGTGATGGGAAGGTCCAATAGTCTTAGAAGGAAGGGGAACTGCTGAGCACAGCACATAGCTGTGTGCTTTGGCTTCAGTGAAATTCATCAGTGTCTCTCCCATACCCTGACCATATGTACTGAATGCAGCTGGCTGGCAGACTGCCCGTGATGTGCCAACCTCTGAGACCGCATCTAACACATGATGCAAGTAAGCAGAAAGGGGCTGACTGGCTGGGGGAAACAGGCAAAGCGTGAGGTGGGAACTGATGGTGAAAGTCCCATTGCTCAGCACATGAAACTTCACAGGTGTGAAGTTCATTCATTAAATGTCACCTGGCTAAAGCCACTGTTGCAAGTCATACAGTACAAAGCATTTGATTCCTAACCTGCCAGCTCAGGTCTCTTATCTAACCCTGTTCATATCCATGCACAGAGCTGATGGCAACCACAAGGGAAAAGCAGAATGTACTCTGTAAATACTCATTGATAGCCTAAGTGCCTCCTTGGTGTTCTCTTCACATTTCTGGCCAGGAAAGGCAAAGCTCTGTTCAACTCAACAAGACAAATTTCACCTCAGTGCTCTCTCAGGTCTAGTGTTCAAAGAGTTCTCCTACTGAATTACTAATCATCTTAACTCTTACTTTAAAGCTCTCAGCGCTATATCCCTCCCATTTCTCTTCTAAGCCTCTAAAACTGCTTTAGTGCTACAAAGCACTACAATAAATATACAATATTTGAGAGACCCCTCCTTCCCCAACTTTTGAAGAATTGATAATTTGTTCTTTTATGGCAGAGATGGACATCACAATCTCATACTCTACCTGTATTCTCTCCTTCAGCTTCTGGGAATGCTTCTTCCTCTCATTTATCTTCTGGCATTTTTCCTCTAGGTCTAACTCCAGCTTCTTTACCTGCTGCAGCAAAAATCCTTTCTCAGCCTCCAAGCTCTTCCTTTGCTCCATTTCTCTCTGCTGACAATTCCCCCTCGTTTCTATCACAGATTGCTGCATAGCATTTTTGAAACCCTCTTTTTCTCTCTCATAACAGGTTTGCAGTTTGCTCATTTTCTGAGCACAGTCTTCAGTTGCTCTCTGGTTCTCACTCTTCGGATTTTCCCTGTCATTTATTAGTGCTTGTCCTTCCACGGGGTGTTTTTCAGCTAAGATTACTTTTTTATCGAAATTTACTCTCCTAGATGCTTTCAATTCATTTAGCAGTCCCTCAGACTCCTGATTTAAATGTGGAAGCTTTAAATGTGGAAGCTTGTTTTCAAAGTCTGCATCAGTATTTACCATGTCTGTAGAAAGGACCATCTGTTCTTGTTTTGCTTTTGTTCTCAGATCTCCCTCTTCTACCTGCTTCTTGTAAAATTTCAACTCTGCCAAGGCTTCTTCCTTTAGTCTCTTGTGTTGTTCTACTTCAGTTTCAAGGATCTGAATATGTTTTCTCAGCAATTGTTCTTCTTCAACTTTGCTTTTACACTGGAGAATTGTTTCCTTTGTTTCTGCAAGAATGTGCTGAATTTCTTCTTCATGAGCCTCTCTCAGAGCCTGCATACTAGTCTCATGTTCATCATTCTTAGTGTTCAGGGCATATATCACCTATAGGACAATACAAATAATAGGAAATTAAAGTATCTGGTAAAAGGCATAAACGAGTTAGGTTACTATATTTATCATGGTGTTACATGCTCAGAGAGAATTCCTGCTACAGTTTAATCTTTTGTTCTTTCTTTGCAGTGTTGGTCTTTTTCATTAGGAACAGAAAGGACAACTCTAAACTGCAAAAACTTATAGGGAAGGAAGACAATACTGTGTGACACAAGATTTATTTTTTTTTTTCCACTTTTTGTTAGAAATGCCCCTTATTATTTTTGTCATGTCATGCCCCAAAATTGATCTCTGATACTAGGAATTAAATAGGGCCCTTTGTATAGCTAACTGATTCTGGATTTATAGCCCAGTTCACCTAGCCTTCCATGAGGAGGACTACTTGCCACATTGCCTTTCTGATTAGCAAGCGCTAGGGACCAGTAGTAGCAGATCTGTGGAGTGAAACCTGAAGTCTTGACATCTAGTTCATGTGAACCAAAATCACTCTCTAATTAAGTGGAAGTTTGTAAGGAGGATTAAATTTTGCACTGCTGACTCAAACTAAAAAATCACTGAAGATGCACTCCTGAAAGCCATATGCCTAACAAGTTTAGTTAACATTTTAACAGAGATATTAATTGACTGCAAGCACTTTTTGCATTGATTCTGAGAAGTCTTCAGGCAATGGGTTTTTTTACCTCACTTCAGTAACAGCTATAAATTGCAGAAATCAGGTTTTAGCAGATTTGAGCAAGCCTCTGATGGCAATTAGGAATTATTTTTTCAAACAATGTATTTAAACCTTTTAAGGTTTTATTTTCTTTTATGAAATGAAGAATAATAATTCTTGAGACTATATGACATATTATTACCCAAAGTAGGGTTTGTCCATTACTCATGGCAAACACCAAAAGCTCACAAAAGCTGCTGTACAAGCTACAATTGCTTTGAAAATAACATGCCATTAGAAGCCCACAGTAGACTGAAATGAAGAGTTCAGAGTCAAAACTGGTAACTGTGTACGTTAAGCTTGCAAGAGAGTTATATACAATTACAAAATTATTGGGAAAAAAAACCCCAACAAATTAGCAGATTTTACCTTGAAAAGACACATGCTTGTCTTTTCAGGCTCCCATTAGGACACACACGGACATAGTTATCTATATCAAGGGGAACAATACATTATGTATTAACAGATGGGTAGAGGTTTTCCACTTGGTTGAGGTTTTTTTAGAGAGAAGTTACTGCTCTACAAAGCTAGCTTTGGAATTTGTATACAAATTCTGACAGTCTGGCCTGAGCCCAGAGAAGTTAGTCAAGATTCCTATACAATGTTTGAGAAAATAATAGTCTGAAGTAAATAAATATATAAATACATAAGCAAGGCGGTAACTAATTCTTTAATTATAGTAGAACTTTGGCCCTGTAATCTTCACTATTTCCTCAGTGAAAGCCTCAGTTGAGAGACCAATGAATATCTTGACCACAATAAGTGTCACAAGCCTGTGTTGCATAAACCCTGCGGATGTCTCCAGAGTTATTGAATTTGCTTAGCTATGCGTAACCATTCATATGAACAACATATTGAATTCCAGTCATCCATAAATGAAAGCAAACATATAAATACATCTTGCATGTAGTCAACCTCCTCCCTGGCAGTAATGTATTAAGTACAGTAATCTTAAAATGTGACAAATGCAAAACAAGGTCTGGATACATTTCTGGATAAATATGTGACAAAAGAGAGTAAGAGCATCATATTCCAGCAGGCAAGCAGACAAGAAGTCATTGACTATGTTTAGAAATACGTATTTTGGAGCCTTAGATTACATGCTGTTAATTCTTGTCTGTTACTTTTAACCCATTTTTCCTGTGAGACAGAAATAGTTGGAGGATGTAAAGCAGACTGCTTCTCCCCACAAACTAAAACCGCTCTGTGATCCTTTAACTGTTTAGGAGACAGCCATGAAAACTACAATGAGAAGATTAATTTTGCCCATGGGTTTAGAATGACCAGTAATTAATTTGGGCAACTCTTCAATTAACTAGGTCAGATGTTGATGATTGCATTTCAGTGCTTCATTCCATCAGCAAAACAGAGATCAACATCTGGCCTTTGTAACTGAAAGATTTCCACTCATAATGATTAATTTATCTAGTATATCAACACTGCCTGTCCAATATAATGCTGTGTTGAGTCTGATGATGGAATCTGGGTTCCTCTACAGTCTTTATCAGAGCTTTCCCAAATTCCACTGTGCGTTAGACCACCACCACCATCTTCATTGAGTTATCCAAACTAGCCTCACTGCTCTATTATTCCTATACTCTGCTCAATAGTGGCTAGAACCACAATGAAGAATTTTAACTTGAAAATGCATGCCTTTAAATTTAATCTTCAAGCTTAGCTGCTGAAATGGATTCTTGAGTATCTTAACCTTTTTAAACAATTTACTTTTTAGAGGGCTGCTGCTCTGTACTTTATGAAATTTAAGCCACTCACACATGCCTTTCTCTCCTTACTGAATATAGCTACTTTATTCCTATTCCAGATACCTCATACACTGGAGATATGTGAGATGAATCTGGGACTTTATGTGCTGGAAGGAAAAATACTGAAAAATTATTTGAGCATTTGTACATTTCAAGTGTACATACTGCTGGCTAAGGTGGTATAAACCTATTATCATTTGTGTTGATAAACAGCTTTTTAAAAGCAGCTCTAAAATTGATCAGTTTGACAATACAGACAGAATTGCTTTCAAATGAAAAGAGCACTACGTTACTCTTTGAGTTACTAGTACAATGCAAATGGCTAGTGCCTCCTTAGAGTTCTCCAAAACATCCAACTGCACCTTACCAGTGAAAACAAAGCTAAAGCACTAAAAACAAGAGAGAAAGACTGTTCTATCTTCTGTCAGTAGTATTAAACACTGCTCTTGTAGGAACTTGACCATCATAATGAAAACGTTTCTAGCAGGTTGCTTTACTAGATGAGTAAGAAGTGAAACAGTTTGGTATGGAAGGTGAGGACTGAGGATAAGAAGAAGAATCAAAGAAGAATCCCTTCAGGCCCAAGCTAGTGGTCAAAAATCCCTCCTGACAGAGAAGGGGCTAAAAAAAAAAAAAAAGAAACATAAGAATGAGAAAAGGCCCAGGAGGGAGGTGCCAAACAGGCTACTCGTGACAGCACCGTAAACAAAGCAGAAAATGAGATAATCTGGCTAGAGGCTCACTGAGGCCAGCTGACAGCATCATCCCCTTTTTTCTAGTAGTGGTAATAGCTTATCTTCCCTAGCAGGTCAATCTATGAATTCTGTCTTGTCTACTTACTACCAAGCAGACCAGAATACAGTGAGATATCTAACCATGTCAGCCCTGAAAGAATCATTTTGAAATCAAAGGGCAGAGAAATTATTAAAAAAGTTAAGTTATTGAAAGAAATGGCTCTGTATCCATTAGTTTCCTCTGCCACTATACAGATTAGAATATACTCTAATAAATATATCTCTGGTTCTTTCTAACAATGAATAAGGAAGAGTATCTTCTAATTAAGGTACAGGCCTAGTCTATGATTAGCTACAGTGCTGATCCAGCTTTACACCTATGATGTTTTCAACTGAATGATACTGCTGTAACATATGATCGGGGACCTCATGAAATAAGTCTCTTGTTTCTCCTTGTGACTTCTGTGGGTCCCAAAAAGTACAAGGATAGTTTTATGCACCCAAATAGTTGCAGCAACTGTCAATAACTTTACCCATTTACATGGTTATATGAGAGAAGCCTTAACAAAAATTGGCACCTCAAACATCTAGAAGTGCTTCAGAACACAAAATTACAGAAAACCCAACTTTAAAATCACAAGGAATTTTGTTTACATATTTTAGGGGTTTTGTTTGTTTTTTTAATTTGCCTTATGATTTTTTAGTCTTCTAAGTGTGCCTTCAGCACCTTGCAAAAACACAAGCTAAAGTAATTTATTTTCCTCTGAAGTGAAAGCTCAGCCCAAGCTGAAATAACTTCATTTTCAAAAGCTGGAGTTGTGGGGAGAAATAACAAAAGGTTATTTTGTGAGCTTTCAGATAACATAGCCTATTACCATCTCATTCATTAGAAAAATACCATAAAGCAAATTTCATTTATAAGAAATATATACAGCGCATGGTTCATTTATCCACGGTGTCAGCCTCTTGCTGCAAACAGCATGCCTGCATTTAGCTCTGGAAGCTATAACCAGAAGCTAATGAGCTTTGAGGGTGCAAGTTCTATGAAAAGCCAGATCACATGTCTCAGCATAATGCTGCAAACACATGCAAACAGCTTGACAAAGCCTTAGCGCTAGTTCGGGAAGCTCCATCAGCTCTCACCTGTTGGCCACAACAACCCAAGCTGATTTCCACAGCTCTTCAGGCTTCAAAAGAGCTGCATCCCTTGTGTTCTGCACCAGAATGAATCATAATTACTGTATTTAAAAAAGGATTTTACTGCAGGATATTCTCTTTTAATGCAGACTCAATCTAAATCATTTCATCTATTACTCCAAAAATGTTAATAAAGCCTTTCAGGTCCTGGAGCGGTGTGAGGTGCGTGCAGCACAGAGGTAGCCAATGGCTCTGTACGAAACCCACTTGTGTTTATATGATCACATCTGTTGGGCACTGTGCAATGTCTCACCCTCCTGAATGTCCCATGCTATCAACAGTATCTGCAGTGTTCCTTATCCAGAGATTTACACTAGAAGAGGGAAAGTTGTTCTTACATTCTTAAAATATTAACATATTGCCTTTTTTCCTACATGTACTATGTATTATAGTCAAGCCAAAAATGCACTGAGATACCAAAATGTATCAGGAAACTGTAAGTATAAAATGTCTACGCATTTCTAAAGTATTTTGTCATTTTTTTTCCTCTTTCTGCATCTCCCTTTGGTTTTTTTTTCCCTTTTAGTTTATATTTGATACAAAGAAATCCCACAGACACATTTATTCTTCCCCATTTTTTACCCTCTTCTGCCAGTGTAGTATAAAACTGAACACAGAAAACGTCAGTTTAGTGGCCTATGTATTGCATTGCATCTCTCGAGTGCAATTGAACATAAAATGAGTCCTGGCCTAAATTTTACTAAAGAGACATCCAGCTCTCTCTCATTTGTATTTTATGCTTTCTAATAAGCTAAGCAGGATAACTGCCAGGCAATTCAAGAATTAGTTAACTGTATTGCAAGAGTGTTTCCACAAGCAGAGCCAGTGCTAAAAAGGCACCAATGCCACATCCCAACAATTTCGGTAAAGCAGAAATATCCTGTAGAAGCACGAAAGTTAGTTCTACACAGCAGTACCTCCTCTGCATCTCAAGAAATAGGTCTTCCTAGACAGTCATGAAAATCTTACACATTCCTCCAGTTCTGACATGGAAACTTCAAGAGAAACTGTCTGGTCTGAAACACAGCTATCACAGAAGAAGGTCAGAGGAGGCCACTAGTAAATACTACATGGAAATGATGAGAAAAAACCTATGCATTTGATTCTCAGAAGGACGTTTCCAGCACACAAGAGATGAGAGTCATCTCACCCAACATTATCCATTTCATTATTACACATCTAATCTAGGTTAGTCAATGGAGGAGGACAGGTGCCTCCAAAGGACAATGCTTCCTTTTCCAGTACAGGTATCTAAATCTGGTAATAGAAGTGAATTGCTTCTGGTGTTTGACTGGTGGTTTTGGTAATTTTTCTTCTGCATATTCAATTTCCCAGCTTTTCCTTCTTCTGTAGAGCTGAGACAGAGTCCCATAAAGAGGGAAGAGACACGTTTTAATTCTCAAAGGATGAAACAGATTAGCCTTCCTCTTTTTTTCTGTTTTCTGGGGTTTCTCTCCATCCAGCACTAATATCTCACTTCATATTTTCTTCATTTCTGTATAACCACTTCATGTTGTTTTACCAATACTTTACAAACCAAAACAGGTATTGGGCACACAGATACCACACACATCTGCTTTGATGCAGAATTTTTGAAAAACAGGCTTTTCCCAAACTGAATGCGATTTACTTTGTCCTTCACTTATATTCCTTTTTATTATTATTATTTCAATCTTGTTTAGATGTTTCTACGATTCTCTTTGAATTAGTATAATCTGTTAACTTTAGTATATTGTTTGGTTTTACTTCTAGATCATTAATTACTATATGAAATACTGCAAGCTCTAAGACAGATCTTTGTAGTATCTGCCTCCCTACAGTATGTTAGAAACCTTTTGTTTACAGTTCCTGATTCATGCTGTATTTCATCTATCAAAACTCTTTTCTACATAACTTTGAAATAATTTTGCAAAACTCAAATATCAAAAGCACTATTTTTTGTAGATTTTGTATGCTATTAAAACTAGAATAAATAAAAATAGTCAGTATGACATTTATACACAATATATTTCTATTTGTTTCTAGATTTCTTTGCTCTCCCTGACATGAATCATATTTATCCTGAGCATATTTATGAGGTTAAGCTGTATTCAGATGTTGTCAGTCAAAGTTAAATTCGGTAAAATTTCTTTCTATTAAACTCCACAGAACTAGATGAAAACACTTTAAAAGATTATGCTTATTAATTGATAAATTAAATCAACAGACACAAATATGTATCTCTCCATCATTTATCAGCAAACCTGGTCAACTGGGGAAGTCCCAGGTGACTGGAGACTTGTCAACGTGACACCCATCTACAGGAAGGGTAGGAAGGAGGATCCAGGGAATTACAGGCCTGTCAGCCTGACCTCAGTTCTGGGGAAGATTATGGAACAGTTCATCTGGGGAGTGATGATGCGGCAAATGCAGGGTAACAGGGGGATCAGTTCTGGGACCAGTCTTGTTTAATATCTTTATCGATGACCTGGAAGAGGGGATCAAATGCACCCTCAGTAAATTTGCAGATGACGTGAAATTAAGCAGGAGTGTCGATCTGCCTGAGGGGAGGAAGGCTCTGCAGA
>VWZY01008839.1:5024-27845 GCA_013399075.1 Chloroceryle aenea
GGGTTGGCAAGGTGTTGCTGCCCTCTGCTTCAGCCCACTGCATTGCTTTATCTGGCCATCAGCAAGATGTACAGGAGTTGGATATAGGTGGTTCTTATCCTTGAATTCTTCTCTCCCTTCTTCTGTTTTTTTTTCATCCATCCTTCCCTCCCTCTTCTGCTCCTGTAACTTTTATTTCTTAGCCCTAAGCATAATACACCATATAATTTCTATTACAGATCTTATTGTTAGGAACAATAAGGAGAAACTTTCTCCTTCAAGACACACTCTTTCTTATGCTTACAGACTCTGGAAAAAAACCCACACTTATAATAAAAGAGAAGTTATTATATTAAAATCATTGACCGAATGACCACCAGAGCAAAGACAGAGGCCTCAGTGGTGAGCCAAGCCAGGATAGGGCTGGTCACCAGGATCAGCCATACTATTCCCCAGCGTCACTGTAGGCTCTGGACCAGGCCCAGGAGTCTTAATAGCAATTAATCTCTTCTTGCAGTCTCCTCCTACCCCTGTGAACATGTTTTCATTTTCATGGTGCCTGACTGGAAGAACCATGGACCAGGTCTTTCCTTCCTCACCTGCACTGCTGTCTGCAGGACACAGAGTGTGGCAACCCTTGCAGTTGCTGCCTGAGAATCAGCCACTACACCATGCAATGAGCAACCATGGGACCGATGGCAGAAGAGCAGTCACCTGGATTGCAGTGTTTCAGCACACACCACACTAGACCAGCATTTCAAAGTCAAGGCTAACTCTTTACTGCCTCTCATTCAATACAGTTTTCTTTACTTCCCCCAGAAACATCCTCCACAGGCATACCTCTATAGCTGTTTTGAAGCTACCTTTGCCAGTCTTGTGGTAGGACAAGGGCTGTTGCTTTGGGACAGCTGGTGAGGGCAAAGAAATGAACATGACGGCAAGGGAGGGAAAAGTGGAAAAAACCTTGTCTCAAACTCTTAGATGCACCAGCAACTAAGCTGATCTCAGGGCTGTGGCAGATCCCTAACTGCTTTGGTGGCACCTAGATAGAGTATGTTTGGCAACATCTGATCCAGATGACTCCCAGAAAAGAAGATAGACCCATTAGGTAAAGAACAATAGAAATTAACTTACTATTCTTGGCTTTTGTGATTTTCTTCCTTCTCTGCATATCAGATACTTTTGAACTAGGAGGTTCTGTGCACCTGTATGTGTACTTCCTAAAAGCTTCCTAAAGCAATAAAGCCTCTTTTCAAGATATCTCCTTAACAGGAGCTTGTACATTTAATAATACAGTGGAAGGAAATGTGTAGCATGGTTTGAGATAGTACTCTTCTTTCAGTTGAGATGCTTTTTCTCTTTCCCATCCATTGACCCCCTTCTTGAAGTAAAGGTCCAATTTCATTGTAGCCACTTTTCTAATGCACTGTAGGCGAAGGTATACTAAGGAATGAAAGAGATTTAGGCATTTCACCTGCATGCAGTAGTGTTTCACAGCCAGCATATCTTAGAGCTTATTCCTGCATAAAATTCATATGATTTTAAATGCAGTAAAGCAATACAGACCCTATCATCTTGTTATCCTTGTACGAACATATCTCTCTATCAATACCCTACAGGAGAGCAATAACAGCCATGAAAGATGGCATTTCTAGACTAGTATAATTAAATATCCCTTTGACATTGTACTGGTTTAGTTGTATTAACTAAAAAACCCTGTAGCTGACTGACAGTACTAATTCATGTACAAATTCCTTTGAAATACCTCTAAACAAAGCTTTGGTAACCAATACAACATATCATATTAGTACATGAAATATGCAAATATATTTTTTGCTGAAGTATGGAGAGATGTCCAGGTATTTTCTTCCCAGTGATACAAACAGAACATTACAAATTTTGCAAAACACAAGAATGAAGCAGATGTAGACAAGAGTAGTCATACATTGAAATGGAAATCTGCTGTAATTTTTTAAAATTTAATTGTTCTAAGCAACAGTAGCTAGAACCTAGTATTCATAAGTTAAGCCCTACTCTGGAATGTTGTCTCATTTGAACATTAGGTGCTTTTTCAGTTCACATATCAGAGTGTTTTTAAAGAAGTACATCTTGGTTTCTATGCTTTCAATATCAATGAAGAGTTACAAATCTCACTTCTCATAACATTACTTTTCAGTGGCTCTTGCTAGGAGACAAGACTTCTAAACCTGTCCAATAAAATATTAGAAATACTCAACTACACATAACTTTTCCCCTATTTCCCTCTTTCCTGACTAATACTAATCCTATGTTGTAACAGAATAATGCCACAAACACTATGACAGTATGCCACATCCTAAAAATGTGTGTGTGCTGTCTCACCGAGCATTGAACTTACAGGCTTTTGGGATATAAACCTCTAAAACAATACACTTCGTTTCAGGTGAGAACACTTAAATTCTGGAAGATGGAAGTGAGTAAGGATGCCAGCCTCTACTGAAATTGGAATCATTTTTCAAATCCAGATTCCTTAAATGTAGCTCCATAACTTAAGTTTTAAGCATGAAGTTTGCGGATATTCAGACTGCAGACTCAGGGGAGGAGCCAAGCATAGCAGTGATGTGTGTAATTTTCACATGACATCTCTGCAGGTTGGAGGGGAGCCAACAAAAAATATTTTTACCAAAGAGAAAAGAAACTTCTACTTGATAAAATTTTTCACAACCCTCATACTGAGAGATTCTTATCCCAAGTTTTTGTTGCCCAAAAATATCAGGTAATCTAGCATGATTCAAATACCTGGTCTACTTATTTCTGTAATACTGCTACGAAAGACGTAACATAAATAGATTGTAAACAAAAACCAACTCTTCTGCACAATGCAATACCAGTTTCTTACAGAAATGCAATTATTATCTCTTACAGAGGGGAAAGAAAAAAAAAAAAAAAACATCTTTAAAAAGAACTGCAAAGAATTCAAGGTATCTCTCAGCCTCTCCATTTCAGTTCTGGCCCTTTAACTCCACAGTCTGACAAGGGCCTTAAAAACATTCTAGATTCCAAGATACTGTTAAGTCCCCAGGTTCCTTTTTTTTATTAATCCCTTACAATGATACTACAACTCTTAAACTCAGTGTATTCACATAGAGAGAATTTTTTTAATCAACTATTCAGATTTTAAGTTAAAAATTTGAAGATTTCTCAGCAATTTACTTGTGAGCTAAACATCCTATCAAAGCCAGAAAGGACCTTTTCTCTTATCTGTGTCAAGGCTTGGTTCACACAAATGCTAACCTTAGGAAGAAGAAAATCTCATTAACAGATAAATGTTGTGACACAGTACATGCTATAATACTGTATTTGTGCTTTCTCATGACAGATGGGAAGATTCTGATGCTGAACCATGAGGCCAGAAGTCAAGATCTGAGATTGGTTTTCAGTTCAGGCTCCTTCCTGATTTTGTGACAGCTGGTAGTTGTTCTATGCCTTTTTGCTGCCACAATACACATCTCTGTCTCCCAGTGAGAAAAACAGAAGCAATACTGATATTTTGTGTTTCAAAATAGTTTCTTTCTTTTATAAGTGCTTTACAGAGAGGGTAGTTTCTGTTTAGCACCTTTTCACATATGCTTCTACAAGTGCATTTTCATTATGTGAGCTACAGCTGTGGGCCAAACTCTCTCTGTTAAGAAATTCCTTGACACCAAAGCTTGTTAACCAATCCATTGAGGCATAAGTGGAATATTACCTAAAGTAGTATTTCTGAAACTGCAAAATACCTGCCAGTTGATTGATCATACAGATGGCTGTTGTTCAACGTGTATAACTGTTACATGCTACAGAAACTGGAAAAATGTGAAGTCGCATCCCTAAAAAGGAATAGATGAAAATTGGGTTATTTTCCTCCTCTCCTTACTGAAACTAAAAACCAGACATGGGTTTATTCTAGCACTTTGAAGGTCTTTGAGAGAAGAGTTGTAACATTTCACTTTGGCAATATCACGTAAATTGAACATCTAACTTTTCTTTAGCATTGAACATTTTACTAAATTTAACCTCAGTTGACATGTACTTAATTCCTCCAAAATGAGCAATTTTATGATGTAAACATACCATTTCTATGTACCTGAGTTTCTACCATTCCATT
Organism: Chloroceryle aenea; assembly: GCA_013399075.1. Lineage (NCBI taxonomy): Eukaryota > Metazoa > Chordata > Aves > Coraciiformes > Cerylidae > Chloroceryle > Chloroceryle aenea. Next base: position 9,130 of record VWZY01008839.1, read on the forward strand.
TCCACATCAGCAGGAGACGTATTTGTCTAAGAGCAAGTTAACTGCTCTATCAGTAACTCTGAGGTAAAGCTAATCAATCACTGGGACACAGGACCAAGGAAAGCTATACACATCTGTCTATTTTTCTCTGAGATAGATTACAGTTCAAATATAAACCACAAGCTTGATGAAGGAATTACAAGATAAGATGTTATGACTTGAATTATACAGGAGTTAAAACACAGTTATATTGGTTCCTTTGAGTGTTTTCATCTCTAAGATTTTCTTAATTGAGTCTTTACTAGAATAGATTCAAAACAACAATAAGATTGATGCATTCAGGAGGCATGTGATATAGTGTTATTTATTTACTGTTGTCACTTCAGAAATCAGCATCTCTGATGATGTTAGTTGCAAATAATGTCAGCAGAAGTGTTTACAGCCACTCACTATCCTTAGGAGGGAAATTAAGTTGCTTTTTACCACTGGCAGAGTACTATAAACATTCTTCTTGAATACTGCTTGAAAAAAACAGTATTCAAAAACAGTGGTCAGATTTAGAACAGAAAGCATCTCTGCATCTAAGTGCATGTGAATGCTACGAACTGCAAGGCTAGGTCTGTAATTACTGTCATTAAATCCACACTGCCATTTACCCCTCTGCAACATTTTCTGGGTTTTTCTTTTGTCTAGGACAATTTACCATAAAACCTAGACACTAAAAACCAGCTATGCCTAACATTAGGACAATGATGTCTGACAATGTTTCAAAATGTAAGCATCCACACAGTTAAGAATTTTTATTCCAAAGGCTATTCAAGATCTATGTAATTGTTCTCTTACTCTAGTAGTAGTGAAAGGCAGCACTCTCAGTTAGAAAATTTGATATTTAGGGCTCAAAAGCTTTGTGTTGAGGGATTTTACTTTCACAGGAGTAAAAAATTAATTTAAGCTTTTGATTTAACTCTGGGGGTTGAGAGAAGTTTCCTGAGGAAGAAATTTCATTTGTGTCACCCTATTTATTAGTATGTGTTGAAAAGTAGCTAGCAGGGAGGCTAAGATAATTTCACAAGTCAATGGCTGATATAAGTGAGGACTGTACTTCCTCAGCTTTTATGATTGTTACAGAGTGGGAAAAGCTATTTTTGTTATAATGTTGTCCACGAGGTGGCAGGAGAAGTTAACTAAAGCTTCTTTGGTTTCTTCGTGTAAGTCGTGACACCGGGCAACAACTGCTGCACCAATTGATAGACCCATTATGAGCTGGGGAGTACAAGAGTTACCATAAGTAGAGATGACAAAGTCTGGGTCAGGCATGGGTTACTTAAAACTAGAAATGCCTCTCACTAATAGATGGTTTTCGATCTAATGTCTATACCTGTGAAGTACATGCAGTTATAAACACTCTCCATTTTTAAGGAAATTCTATTTGCAACAGCATTCCATCACTGTATTAATATCAAGAGTCCAATTTCATTTTTATTCCAACTTCATTTTAGCTTCATTTTGTGAAAAGTTGTTTTGCAATACTCAGTTTATCTGAAAGGCAATAATTTAAAGGAATCCAGTGACGACAACAACAACAAGTGACCCAACTGAAAACTATCCATCACTTATGTTCACACTTTGTAACTGGAACACTGCAATACCAAGTATTTTTACTGAGAAATTCCATTAGTCCTTTCATATTTATCTGTATTACAACAAGAGAGCCCAGACCACAATATTAGGTTTCATACAGAAAGTTCATCCCTAATTTGAGTTAAAAATAAAAAAAATGAGTAATCAAAAAAAAAGGTAAAAAACTCAGCCTCTGCCCATATTTCCTAGAATTGGTGCTTTGTTCATCCTCTTTTAATTATTTAAAACTGTTTGTCACTCAGTACATTTTTCTTTTGTTTCACAAACACTGTGCACAGGAAAAAATCTCTATCAGTAGCTACATATTGGTTGGGCACCATCCATTAATTAAAATTAATCAAAGTTTGCTGGCCTTGTAGCAATTATTAAATGTCATTCACTTAATTTTGCTTCAGTAGGACATAAAATAAATATCAAGAAATTACACAAATCTATCCAAAATACTAGCCTTGAGAAAAAAATATCCAGAAAAATGTTTTTCATAAGTTGATAATTCATGTAAATGGACAATCTGAGGTGATAATGCCTAATATCATTACTTATTCAGATGTTTATGTAGTATTTTTTTTGTTTCTGTAAGCACAACTACTGCAGTACACAAGTTATATCTGGAGAAGAGGCATGAAGTAAACAAGTCTCTTTTGTTAGATGCAGCACAAAAAATAGCCACCCTTAACATGCAGTGAACAGCTTAGGAAGCCAAGAACCTTCACAAGTATCAAGCTCCTACAACAGCAGGTCAAACCATGCCCCAGAGAGCCTGCAGTAGAGCTCTGCAGAAGATTCATGTCTTCTCTGCTAATAGGAATCTTCTTAGATGGTGGTGTTTCAATAGTGACAAAATTTGACTCACGTTAAATGACAGTTGTAAGTGCAATGGAGAATCAGTCTGCACTACATTTTCTCAAGCTTTTTCAGCTTGGACAAGGAAAAATAAAAAAAAAAATACCAAACAAAAAAAACCAGGCATTTTCTGTCAAAACATTTTGTGGAGAAGACCTCAGAAAAGAAGTACACGAACCTGTTGAAGCAGGTCGAGGGAAGAGTTACAAAAGTAATCGAAGGGCTGCTGGAACACTTGCCCTGTGAAGAAATACTGAGACAGTTGGGCCTGGAGGAGAGAAGGCTCCAGCGAGGTCTTGTTGCAGCCTTTCAGTATTTAAAGGGGGCTTACAGGAAAGACGGGGCCTGACCTGATGCAACAGGACAAGGGGTGATGGTTTTAAAAAAGAAAAAAGTAGACTTAGATATAAAGAAAAAAAATTTTAGAATGAGGGTGACAAAACACTGGAACAAGTTACCAGATTGCTGATAGAAGACCAATCCCTGGAAACATTCAAGGTCAGGTTGGACAGGGCTCTGAGCAACCTGATCTAGTTAAAGACGTCCCTGCTTACAACAGAGTGGTTGGACTAGATGACCCTTAAATGTCCCTTCTAACACAAACCATTCTATGATTTTTCTGGCTGACCTGGTTTCTGTCTAGTGTAATTTTCCAAACCTGCTGAATCCTCCACTAGCCTGTTAAAAGAACAGTCATATCTGTCACTGCAGAATGCCTATAAGATGGCATGTAATGTTAGATACCACAACCAACATAAGAGACAACAGAAAGTCAACTTTCAGCATGAAACAACAGAAAGACAGTAGGTAAAATGCACCTTTAACAACATTGAGGCAGCAGTGAACACAACAGCCCTGAAATCAGACTTTAACTCATTCAAAATTGACCGTTCATACTGGGACCAGGAGAAAAAGACCTGCTGAGGAACAGTCATCATATATGCATACATGGGCAGAGACATTGGGTGTGACAAGGTCATGAGTGCAGGAGACATGGCCCTAACCAAACCAGAGCACATGGATATCTCCCCCATTTCTTAACTCTCTGCATGTTCTACAGCCAGAAAAAAACCCTCAGTGCTGAGCATGTGTAAAAGCAAAAATAGCAGAGGTAGAGAAGCCAGAGATGGTGACAAGTCTCACATCCACAGCAAAATGTGTGACTACTTCCTTCCCTAGCCCTCCCCCATCTTCAAATCATCAGATGCTCACCAGCATTTTATTACATCATTCGTACTTTGCTTCTAATCACATGGATTTAATTCTCTCATTAGCACTACTTTGAGGAGTGCTGCTATGAAGCACTGGAAGTGCCAGATTCACAGTTACGGAGCAATGCACAAAGATGTGTTTGCCATTTAACGATTGCTTACAGTGAGGGCTTTTAATCCTAATGAAAGACAAACCTGTCACTTCTGTGAATGTAGGGATCCTAAGTCCTTGACTTTCATGGATTTACTAAGGATCCTTTGGAAGGCAAATTCACAGTCTCATATTATACTGCTTTGGTCTCCTATGGACACCGGGAGGCTAAACTCTGTTCCAAAGGAAAGGAAGGTCATGAAATACTAACTCGTATTTCAAAATCAGAATGAAAATGTTTTAAAGATTTTCTTTACTTGCATCAGAATTGAGTAGTAAAGGGTAAACCATTTTGCTTTGCCATTAACTTTAAAAGCATACAATTTTAGTACTTCATCACAGCTGAGAGGCTATAAATTAACCTGTGTTCAGCAGAAGAGTGACAGCCTCATCCGACATTCTCCTGGCTCCTGCATTCATTAGTGATGTCTCTGCAGGTGCTCCTTGGATCAGTACAGAACAAACCATATCAACCCCATCTAATTTTGCTCTCAGACAGGGTAACAAGCCTTGGGACTGAGAGAGAAGTAAACTTTGTATCTTGCTGTTAGCAAGACATGGTGGTGTCCTGAGTCTTGTGCTTATTGGGAAAGAAGGCTGTGTGGCAGGTTTGAAATTGCACACTTAAAAAAAAAAATTAAAAAATAATAATAAAAAAATTACAAATCCCTTAAAGGAGTTATCAGTCATTTGTTTCCTAAATGAAAGGGAAATGGGGAAGGTTGTCCAGGTAATTGCTTTGTATTTACAAGTTTTCTATAGAGACCTGAATTATGTGGCACAATGTCCTTAGTTTGGAAACAGGACCATCCTAGCAAGGACTTCAAATGTAGAGAAACAGAAGTAACATTAAGAAGCAGACTGGAAAATAAAAATAAAAAAATAAAATTAAATAATAATAAAAACCAACAACAAAAACCAGTGTCAAGTTACAGTGCACAAAACAGGATACAAAACCACTCTGGAAAAAACTTTGCTGAAGAGGATCAGAGACTTAATAAAATAAAACCACCCCAAAACCTAACCAAATAAATACTGGCATATGTAAACAGGAAGCCTAATAATCTCATACAGTAATCCTGCAATTTTATTCTGGACTGGTAAAGTCTGTGTTAGAATATATAGTTTTCAGCATCATGACTAAAAAAAAATGGACTATCATAAAGAAGAGGTCCGACAATTGTTTCAGATACCAGATACGTGATTTATGAAGAAAGACTGTCACTTTCCCTTACTTCATCCCTTATGAACAGCTAATTAAGTCTTCAGATACAGAATGGTTTTAACAATGTTATTTGTCACATAGAGCCATTCTGGGAATGAGGAATCAGAAAATCTCCTTTGCTAGGTTAGAAATGTGTTAGAAATCTTCAACATAGATAAGAATCTGTTAGAAATGTAGAGAAAAACTGATTACAAAAATGGTCCTGAATAGAGCTACCAGAAGTTAATAACATAAAAGATCTGCAAATCAGGCTTATGATTTCAAAGAAGCAAGTCTAGAAAGTCAGGAAATTCACTTGGACTGAAAATTAAAACATGTAAATTGAAATTTAGCCAAGTACGCCCAAAGGCAGTGGATCAGTGATGTTGCCACCTCTTTTTATGAACATAATATAGCAACCAAACATAATTTCTCCAAAAGAGGAAAGGGCTAACATAGGAGAAATAAACATAAACTTACAAAGATTGGTAAAGGAACTAATCACAAGAGAGAGCTGCATGCTACTGGTCATCGAGTGTAAGGACAACACAAGCATTGCTAGAAGTGGAGTCAAAACTTAAGAAGCAAATTAATAGAAATAAGAAATGGTTCAGTATTCATAAACTGGAGAAAAAAATAAGTGAGAGACTACAAGTAAATTTATCATGTAGTAGAAGGGGTAAAAATAATCTCTAATTCTAAGGCTAGATTAATATTCTGTCTCCATTTTCAAGAAAGTAATTTTGAATACAGAATGGAATCATAGAATCTTTCTGGTTGGAAAAGATCTTTAAGGTCATCAAGTTCAACTACTGACATAGCACTGCCGTGTTCACCACTAAACCACATCCCTCAGCACCATGTCTACATGTCTTTTAAATACCTCCTGGAATGGCAAGTCAACCACTTCTCTGGGCAGGCTGTTCCAGTGCTTAACAATCCTTTCAGCAAAGAAATGTTTCCTGATATACAAAGTAAACCTCTCCTGGTGCAACTTGAGGCCATTTACTCTTGCCCTAACACTTGTTATTTGTGAGAACAAACCAACCCCCGCCTCACTACAACCTCTCTTCAGGTAGTTGTAGAGAGCAAAGGAAAAGGTTTACAATATGTTGAAAAAAGGACTGGACGCTTAGGAGGAATATGAGAATCTTGCCAGAGTATGTAGGGTTGAAATGAGGAAGGCTAAGGTCTTCCTGGAATTAAATCTGTCAAATGATGTAAAAGACAACAAGGGCTTCTTCAAGTACATCAGTAGAAAAAAGAAGGCCAATACAAAATCACACTTGACCAGTCTCATAGTGTTCTGTGATGTGTGACTAGCTGGACAGACAAGCAAAAGCCACTCTTCCCCAAGCCTGGACCACTGCAAGGGATTGTTGTTATCCAAGTGCAGAACCTGGCACTTGGTCTTGAACTTCATACCATTGCCCTCGACCCATTGGTTGAAACTCAGGAACAAAAGGAGAATTTATGGCCTTTGGAAGAAGGGGTAGGCCTCTCATGTAGTAAATCTATGCAAGGAGAAAATTAAGAGAGCCAAAAGCCCAGCTAGAACTCAACCTGACTACTGATGTTAAAGAGAATAAAAAATGTTTCTGTAAATGCATTAACAACAAAAGGAGGACTTGGGAGAATCTCCATCCTTTATTGGATGCAGAGGGAAACATAGTGACTAAGAAGGAGAAAAAAGTGCTTAATGCCTTCTTTGCTTGTCTTTAGCAGTAGAACTAGTTGCTCCATAGACACCCAGCCCTCTGAGCTGGGACACGGTGAAGAATGAGAACTTTCCAATCCCAAGAGGAAATAGTCCGTGACCTGCTACATCACTTAAACATACACAAGTCTATGGGTCCAGATGAGTTATGCCTGAGAGTACTGACGGAGCTTGGTGGATGTGCTCACCAAGACTCTTCCCATCATTTACCAGCAGTCCTGGTTAACTAGGGAGGTCCCAGGGAACTGGAGGGTAGCTAATGTGACTCATCTACAAGAAAGGCCAAAAGGAGGATCTAGGGAACTTACATGTCAGTCTGACATCGGTGCCAGGGAACATTGTGGAGCAGATCATCTTGAGTGCTATTACACACCATATACAGGACAACCAGGTGATCAGGCCCAGTCATCACAGGTTTATGAAAAGCAGATTCTGCTTGATGAACTTGAACTGCTTCTATGACAAGATGACCCACCTTGGACACTGTTTTTCATAGCATTTGCATGAAAAAAAAAAAGTCTGCTCATGGCTTGAATAGGTGTACACTCTGCTGAAACAAACACTGTCTGGATGGCAAGGCCAGAAGAGTGGTGGTGAATGGAGTTAAATCCAGCTGGTGACCAGTCATACATGGCATTCCTCAGAGCTCAGTAGTGGGGCCACTTCTGTGTAACATCTTTATCAATGATCTTGAGGAGGAGATAGAATGCACCTTCAGTAAGTTTGCAGATGACACCAAGTTGGGCGGGAATGTCAATCTGCTTGAGGGCAGGTCCCATTACTGAGCCCTAGAGAACACCACCTGTGACCAGCGCCAACTGGATTTAATTCAATTTACCACCACTCGCTGGGCCCAGCCATCCAGCCAGTTTTTCACCCAGTGAACCATAGGCCCCTCAGAGTAATGAGCTCCAGGGTTCTCCAGGAGAATGTTGTGGGAAACAATGTCAAAAGCTTTACTAAAGTCCAGGCAGACAACATCTGCAGCCTTTCCCTCATCCTTAAGTGGGTCACCTTGTTAGAGGAGATGAAGTTTGTCAAGTAGGACCTGCCTTTCATATACCCATGCTGACTGGGCCGGATCACCTGGTTGTCCTGTACATACCACATGACGGCACTCAAGATGGTCTGCTCCATAACCTTCCTTGGCACCCAAGTCAGGCTGACAGGCCTGTAGTTTTTTATATCCTCCTCCTGGCCTTTCTCATAGATGAGCATCACATTTGTTAGCTTCAAGGACATTCCTGGTTAGCCGGGATGAGTAGCTAGTGAATCAAGGAGTCATTACATGCAACATAAAAGCACATTGCCAAAAATTTACACCCAATACATTAAAATCAGACTCATTAAGTCTTGTTTGTTTTTTTTTTTTCCCCTAAAATGCCTACAGATTTTATACTTGAAATCACAGAAAGGGCTTGAGGGTCGGGTTTTTTGCTTTAAAGATGACAAACTGTGGCATATGAAGAACAACAAGGACCTATATAGCTGTACATAAAAAGGAAAGAGGAGATACCCATTAATCTGCATTCAGTAATATCCAAGAGCTATGAACAAGTTTTGGAGAAGGTAATTAGGAACAGACATAAACAGTAAAAGGGAGAGAATGAAGCATGAGTTCACTGAAGATATCTTAGATAATAAAAAAAAGTTGCTTAAAACAGAAGTTTTACCAGCAAAGAAGTTGCTTTAATTCAGAATAAGCTTGACCCATTTGAGCTAGTATAATGTGTACAAAATGTATATTAAATACATTATCCCTAGCATTTATTAAAAGAAGAAAATTGTAAAGCATATTAAGAACTTGTTAATAGAAAAAAATGGAAATAGCATCTGCTGACAAGGAAACCATTGTTGTGGAGGAAAGTTAGTAGTGAAACTCTACAGGGGTGCTAAATAATTAATTAAAGTTGGTAGCACAAAAATGTAACAATATACTGAATAAGTAGTATGAATGAAATGGTTATTGACTGGCAAATCAAAAAGGAGTGAAACATCATGCAAAAAGATCTGGAGAAACTTGAGAACTGACATGAAATGAAATAGCTTATGAAATCAAAGATTTACCATTTGATACGAACACTTACTACAAATCCATGCTCATGAATCAAAATAGACAGAGAAGAAGGAAAATACAGTTACCCTACAGAATGGTGAATCCTCCAGTGATGTATCACTGTGAAAGTACAGATGTGACACATCAAGCTACATTTCCCACAGAAATAGTAAAGTACAAAACACTGGTAAGCTCTTCACTAGAGGTATAAGACACCTGAACCATGAATAAATTACCTCAGAGAAAACATGGCTGTAAACCATGCAAACCACTAATATTATAATCATAAAATCTGTAGAAGACAGTGATTCATTAGGCCTACTAAGATGAAATGTTTGCTATCCTGATGAAGTAAAAACACCAGGGAAGTAGAAGAGCCATTTAAGCTAAGGGACAACATCACCCACTGAACTTCAGTAGATCATCAATTAATTTTGATAGGAAATTTGAAAAAGGTCAAAACACAAGGAAAGTGGTATTCTGGAGCAGGTAGTTATCAAAAGCAGCCAGGGCAATAAATCACAGTAGTATAGTTCAGAGACGATATAAGTGACACTAACGCTGATGGTAATAAAAACTGGACCTCTATCTAGATAGTCACTCAGGGTATACACTCCAGATTGGAACAAGAACCTGTGCAATTCTGTATTAAGAGCAGCCAGCATAGCTTTGAAAGGTTGGCTGAATTATTCCAAATTTTATAGGTTAATTTTGATTTGGGAGTTAGGTCAATCTTCTGGTCAGAGTTGTTTTTCTTCTCTTCTCCATCTTAAATATCATTCACTTATTGCTAACATGTGCTGTGTCTGAGTAGCAGGAGGAAACAGTTCTGCCTCTGAAGCACAGGATAAGAAAAAAACCCTTACAGCTGGCTTGTGTATACACTTAGAAAAAAAAAATGGTCCTTTAGAAGTGTTGGGCAGCTTGTACTATTAATGCCATATCATTCTTTGAAGGCAGATTCTGATACCTGTGCCAGGAGAAGAAATAACTTTCATCTCTTAAAAGAATTAGTTGCTGGTGCAAGAGGTCATTACAACATTTTCCTGTGAATCATGGGCTGGATAATGAAGCCAATAGTCTAACAAGACTTCGCATCCCACTATTGCCCTGGGACTCTGAAGAATGCGCATTGAAAAAGTCAATTGCAATTTTTCTGTGACTGCACTCCACACAATTGTTGTTAAGAAAAAAATAAATCAGAAAAACTCCATAGGTAGATAGAAATGCTTATCACATTAGTGAGAGCAATGCACAAAAAAAAACCCCTGACAGAATAGTACAATAATAATTAATTTTTAATTCAGTTTTTTATATAACTGGATTTCATCAAAAGTATTTATATCATTTTATCTTTATAGCCTGCAAAGTCACAATGGTGCCATCTTGGGCCCTAGGAACTGTATGTTAGAAAGCTTAACCTATTCATGCAAACATCCCACTACACATCATCATATCCACTATATGGTCTGCCCTCTAGTCAAAAATTGAGATATCTCCACATGATTTAAGTTACAGGTCCCAGCAGAACAGACAGTCCAGCCCAGGGCTGAAGCTGTAGTAAAATATATTTGTGAGGCACATTAATTACTTCATAGCTGGGAAATGGCATAACTAAGATGTAAGAATCAAGACATCATCAAAAGAATATGAAACTAACCCGATTTATTTTTTTAAACAAATATACACACAACACCCAGCCCCTCACACACCCATTTTCATGTTTCCTTTGTGTTCTGCACATACAGACCTAGGCACTGATTGAAGTCAGTAAGGTTGATTAAACACAGGAACAGGCTGTCCAGGGACATGGAGGAATTTCCAACACTGAAGATACTCACAGCTCACTTGGTCAAGGCCTTGAGTGATCCGAGGTCACCACAGAGTTAGATCCAGACAAGTGAGCATAAAGCCTGGAGCCATACCCAGGGTTTTACTAGAGTCACTCGACACTGCCATTTGAGGAATATCCCTGCCATGGGGCACACCAGGGATGCACTTTGCTCTGCTACACAGGAGGACACAACCACCTAGCTCAGTAAGTGCAAGGACTGCTTTCCTTTCCTCAACTTCACCAGAAGCTCTCATTTCTCTTTCCCATGCTCTTGCAAATTAACCTTTGTTTGAAAGTGATTAAAAACACTGTCTGCCTTGCAAAAAAACCTCAGAAGTGTGGCCGTGTATATGCTGGAGGAAAGTCCTGGATAGCAGTCAGAGGCGAGGTCAGCCTGTACTTATCTCTTCTGATTATAACCAGAAAAGTCAAGAGTTAACCTACACCATGTCACTCAGCATATCTTATAAGAGCAAAAGTACTTGGAAAAATGCTTTGCATGGGAGCCATTAGGAACTGGATCACCAAGACAGAAATAGGAGCAACAGTTGATCTTCCTCTGTGGCTACAAAACAATGATTTTTTAATTTAAACTCAACCTCTGCTTCTCTTTTCTAAATTAGTTTTTAATGTTGCAAATATTTCCACCATTTCAGACATTGTTTTCAGTCATTTTCTTTACATACAGGGAAAATTATCAAATTACTAAATATCCTACCGTATTGTGGCAAACCTTTAAAAAAATTTAGAGCAGTTAATGGGAAAATTTTATAATGCCTACATCCCAGGCAGAAGTAATTTCTGAAGTCAAGGTCCAAGCTGATATATTTGGAGTTTCCATACATTAAAGAACTCTATTACTAAATTCTTACACAAAGGTTATTAGTTTAATGATGCAAACAGTCTATAATAGGCAAAGAGGTATTTCCATACTGTGCATGAACATAGCTATGAAAAAGAATTTTTGATTAAATAGGGCCTGATATACCTAAACAGGAAAAACCCAATTTACAGAGGTCCCACAGTAAAATCAAGATTTACTTAGATATATCTATGTATATATGCAAATATATAGATTAACAAAGCAACACATATATAAAACAGAACAGACATCTCTTCATACTTGTGAGATTCCAATCTGTCTTAAGTGAGTTAGATTTTTTTTCATGGTGCAGATCTAGAGTTTACACAGAAAGATTTGCAATATCTTCTCCATTTGCAGTTCAATTCCTTAAGGACAACACCAACAGAGCTTTCCCCTCATTCCTCAAAAACTTTCCCCTCCCCTCAAGAACTGTTATTTTAGCCACCATTTTTTTCAGTTGTTCAATTCCTAAATGCTGTCTTTCCCCTCTTACTTCACACGTCTCCCTATAGCTCCAAAAACACAGGCATAGCATAAAAAGGCCATGTCTTCTCAAACCAAAGAGAGCAAGCAAGAGCACACCTTTCTGTTAACTCGGACAAAATGCCCTGAAGGACAATGGGTATTCAAGGTCAGATCAGCCAGCACATCTGGCTCTCAGGACATTTTCCTACTGTTACAGCCTAAAAGAGTACTGAGCACTGGGACACACTGTCACCTCAGAGGGGACACTGTCCCAGATTTGCAAATTTCCACACCCCCACCCCACCCCCCAGTAACTTTGTTTCGGTGGATTTGATAAGATCTCAAAAGAAATAAGTTTTTGAATGCTACTTGCTCAGGTAGGCAAATAGATAAGAAAAGAGTAATTCTAGCCCAAGGCATGCTTTATCTTGAGGAAAACTAAATCTGAAAAATGGAATTCTTCCTTATATGGAATTATGAATCCATGGCCAGCTCTCATACTTTCATCCTCTTTGCAAGCACCATTCTTGCAATGGTGCAAAGTACTGAGACACAGCTCCTCCTAGGCAGAACATCACAAGTTTTGCTGACTGATATTTCCATTGCTTCTCCCTTTGATGCAGATGCCTTGCTGAATAACATTTTCATTTTGTCTAGAACTATGGCAACCTGGGCAGCTGCCAGAAGGCAGCTTTGGTTGACAACTCAAAGAGTGATTCTCAGGCAAAACAATTAGTGGTAACTGCTCTTTTCCAGTGAGGCAGACATTTTGGCAAATTGCACAAGTTAGAGAATTCAGACAAGGAGAAATCCAGCCTGCTTTGCCCAAAGGAAGGAATGCAGGTTTTTATAGCATGGAAGGATGAATTCTTTTGGTCTCCCACGGTAGCTCCAAATACCAAAGCTGTCTGTGACAAGGGTGCTCCATGGTGGACAGTAGGCACCATCAGGGCTACTCAGGGTGCCACAACATCACAAGCTACCCACAGAAGCAGCAGCACTGAAGCTTTCCTGGGGTTGCATTAGCCTTGCAGTGATAGACATGTTGCTTCTTAGGCCTGGTGCTGCCCACCCATCCACACTGGCTTACTCAGTTGGGTGATGCATCCCTGGGCTATGCTGCAGGGAAACATCCGCAGTATCCTGCAGGTTCCTGCACAGGGTCCCCTGCCAAAGAAAGTCAAGTTTATCCTTCAGGGGTCTGGTTTTGAGGCAGAGCCTAACAAAGCCCACCACCATTCCCACCCACCAGGGGGCTCAGAGCAAGTATGGCTACAACAAGCTCCGAGATCCCTTAGACTCCTACAGAGTCTTTATGAAAACCCCTCTCTCTCTCCCCTCAGTCCATATTATTAAACACCCATTCTAGGCACTGGCCTCTCATTCCCCCAGTGCTGCCAGGCAGCACCAGCCACACCTAGGAAAACTGCTTTACTCATTAGTAGCACAGTAGCAACTGGAAGGTGAAATCCTTCCAAAGAATTTGCTTAAGTCATGCCTGGAGAGTGGCTGAAATTGGTTGTGAATTGCTGAGCTTAAGCCCAGGCTTTCCTTACTTCCCTGTTCTTGATTTGTAACTTGCTTTTTGGTCTTACTTTCCTCTCCTCACATGTCCCCTCTGTATACATTGGCAATTTGAAGCTTTTTCCATTAACAAACACCGAGAGTCAGTGCCCATTTGTAAGCAGACCCTACTCGATATGTAATCCAATAGACATGCTGAAATACCTACGTGTTAAATAATGGTTTTTAATCTGATTATTTCCCTTTGAAACAATTCAAACTTGTAGTCTTTATATTAGATACCTATTAGATAGGTGTTCTGTATCTACTCTCTCTACTAACAGTTTACAAGTACAGCCCAAATTTACAGGCCAGTTTAAACAAGCTGTACAGCAAAACAATTAGGAAGATTCTGTCCCCAGGGAGTCTGTAATCTAATTCATATACAAACAATGCTGGTTTGTTTCTAGCTAAAAGTCAGAACTCTAATGTTGTTTAATAAGATATTTATACACAGAGAAACCTTTTGCTGACAAAGTGTTCATTCAAATTATCGTTTTTAAACAAGGATGTTTAAAGGTGTCCCTTCCTATATTTTTAATGTAATAGTTTGCATAATTTTGCTTCTCTAATACCTAGTAAGAGCTGACACTATTATCTGATTTCCATTTGGTTTTGCTGCCTGCTGTTGAATGAACAATCAGTGTTTACAGATTAGCAGCAGTCGTAAAGTGCCCTGACTTTCTCTTCCATTTCAAAGTTATGAGTGAGAAGCACATTATATTGGTTGCTCTGGCATTTTTGGAGTAGCTTAGGCATTTGCAGTGCAAACCACTGTTATTCATACTGTTATAATTCCTCCGCAGTTAAGTCATTACTAGCAATCAGAGCAGGCTTGTAGTACAATTCCTTATTTGGGAATGTCATGTGAGATGCCCAGAGCAATATGAAAAAATAAAGGCCAACTTGTCTGGCTGTGGAGGGATTTATAGCAGGCCCACTGGCAGAGATCTGCTGGGAAGTATTAAGAGCTCCTGCTTAGCTGATCATATAAACACCCAAGCCAGCAGGTGCATTACATTTGTATACTATCTTTTTCCTTCAGGTGCAGTATTAAAAATGCTGTCATCACAGCATGTTTAGAGAAACTTGAATTATAATGGCCTCTTCCTGCAGATGGTTGAGCTGAAGTTTTTCCTTAGGTAAATGTGTGATTCATTTAAAAATCACTTAAATATTTTTGTTCGACTTTTTAACAAATGGCAATGTTGCTAAGAAGAATTCTACTTCAGACACCATATTTCTTTTAGTAAAGAAGAAGCCTCTCTTATAGCAGAAATATCTGATTAGTAGTTATGAAAGACAACACCTGATTGCGTTTATTTCCAAACAGCTGGACTCAAACCAGGCTCCTTCCTTCCCAAAATATGGATCTCTCATCCAAATGTGAAACTTTGGATATGTAGCTCTAAACTTGACTCAAACCCATAACTTTTATTATTTGTAAATGCCATTTATTTTTCACATACAGAATATTTGCTTAGATTAAAATGAATCTAGTTAGTAATAATCACACCCTAGGGAAAGCCAAGACTGAAACGAATGAAGTTATTAAAGGTTAAAGGTACAGTATTAAAATAATAATAATAATTAAAATATTAGGAACAACTTTCAACTTGCTATTTTACATGAGAAAAACTCACCCACCCTGTGTTAATGAAACCATATGCTTGGATGGTAAAAGAATTACAGTAAGAAAATGGATAAATTAATGTTTTACATGTAATTTTAGCTTAGTTCTCCATCTCAAGTACTTTAATACACAGACTTTAATTGCACAATCACATCCTTTCCTGCTTTCCATAGCAGCCCTATGCGATACATAACTATTTTCTACTGTAAAGCTTGATGAGTCATTATTGTAGAAGAAACAGAACATGTTTGTGAGCATGTGTGTTTAATGGCACTATAGTCAAGCTGAGAAAATTGTCTCTTCCTGTAGTTTCCTTTTATGGAATTCAGGACCACAAAACAGAACAATAGCTTAAGAGAGGGAGGAAGGATGATCCCATAGGTACGGTGCCACACTCACCCTTGAGGACTTGAATTCAGTCTAAACTTCGGTCTGTTCAGCCACTGGTGCCCTGCTGTAACCCAAGGTAAGGCACTTAAGATGAAGCTTTACAACACTGATTTCTTGTTGCTTTTCAACAAACAGCAGTATTACTAAGAAAAGGTCAGCTTCAGAAACCAATTATCTCTTATTAAGAACATCATTTTGTAATAGAAATAGCACTACTTCATGCATATTTTTTGCTTAAAGATGCCATGTCTCTTGCCCTTAACCTGTCTATTTTTTGAACCCTCTATACTAGCAGAAAAGAGCAGAACCGCTTTGCACTCTGATATCAGTCTGAGATGATTGCCAGTGTCAGTCCAACGGAAGTGGGGAGATGACCTTTTGGCAGCAGTCAGCTACCAGATGACTAAGTCTGGTACCCCATTTTGAGTGTCTATACCTCATATCACCTCCTGTTAAATATGATAGCATTAATTACTTCAAGGGGATTTTCTGAGGGTAAACACATGAAGTGTTACAAAGCACTCATTACAAATAAAAGGGCCTTATATAAGCACTAGGAAAATCTCTTTAATTCAGTGATAATATGTCTTATTCTACAGAGAGACAGTTTGTTCCTAAGTGTCTTAAAATGGAAACTCACCTTTTTGGTAAAATACATTATTTTAACATAGGTGGTTTTCCATCTCCATTAAGTTTTGCTAGGAATCATAGAACAATTTTGGTTGGAATGGACCTTTAAAGGTCATGTAGTCCAGTCCCTGTTGGACTTGGTAGAAGATCCAGAAGAGTGAACATTCTTAACATGGGACTTACACACATGTAAGTCTCGTGTTGCACATTTAGCGCTGCTCAGAGTTTAATTTTCTGAGATGACAAGCATCTCTGACTAAAGAATTTGGTGCAAGGGAAGTCTGTGTCAAATGATATGCATTGTACTGGAGACCTCCTCAGCTAGAACTACCTTAAGTATATCCTCCCTCCTTCCTATAAAAAGTCATCCTGGCATTTAGCATTTGTGGTGCAGCAAAGCAGACATTCTCCTACTCTGTAACCTCATATGTTACATTGATTGCTCTCATCTGTGATCTGCTCACCAGCTGCTCCTGGAGCAGGAGAGCTCTAGGGAGGAGGCACAGGGCTCTGCAGCATGTCTGTGACAAGGGTTACTCCAAGGCCTGGCCTTACTCATATTAAGTGAGATCTCCCACTCCACTGAAGCTGGAAGTGTCCCCCATGTGCTTTAGTACCCAGGGTTTTAGCTGCAGAGGGGTAAGATAACTGAGAGCTCTGCAAAGACTACAGCAAACCAGGCAGAAATAATTCAGTACATGCTAGTGTGAGTCCTAGTGACAGTGCCAGGCTGAGAAGAGATTTTGATGACAGTAGGAGCCCTGCACATGGTGATTACTAGCTGCCAACAGGACCCTCTGAGTGCGAGTGCTCCAATACTCTAACCTGAGGTATTTGAAATGTATGAAGGAACTGAGTGGGAGTACAGGACTGGCAGTGAGTGTTTATGAGTTTTAGAAGCCTCTCTGTAAGAGATGATCCCCCTTACTCAAAACATTGCTGGTATGAGGACAGGTTTTTTTGACCCCAGTGTGTTCCTCTCTCACATACCTTGTATGACAAATCAAGACAACAAGGTTTAGTGACCTGGTAGGCATGCTAGACCTTTAATCTACTGTCTCTGAATCACATCTGCTAGAACCTGATCTAAGCTGACAGACCTGATATTTTCCTGCTGGTAAAGGACCTTTCAGTTCTGGTCAACAGCCTGCTGAATATGAACCAACAGTGTGACCAGGTGGCCAAGAAGGCCAATAGCATCCTGGCTTGTATTAGAAATAGTGTGGCCAGCAGGACTAGAGACGCGATTGTCCACCTGTACTAAGCACTGGTGAGGCTGCACCTCAAATACTGTATTCAGTTTTGGGCCACTCACTACAAGAAGGACAGTGTGGTGCTGGAGCATGTCCAAAGAAGGGCAATGAAGCTGGTGAAGGGTCTGGAAAACAAGTCCTGTGAGGAGCAGCTGAGGAAACTGGGCTTGGTTAGCCCAGAGAAAAGGAGGCCCAGGGGAGACCTTATCACTCTCTACAATTACCTCTACAACTAGCTTGTAACAAGGTGGGGGTTGATCTGTTCTACCAAGTAATAGATGATAGGGCAAGAGGGAATGGCCTCAAGTTGCAGCAGGGGTGGTTTAGATTGGATATTATGAAAAATTTCTTTGCTGAAAGGGTTGTCAAGCACCAGTCTGACCAGTATGCCCAGGGAAGTGGTTCACTCACCAACCCTGAAGGTATTTAAAAGAGTTGTAATCATGTGATTAGGGACATAGTTTAGTGGTGGCCTTGGCGGTGTTGGGTTAACAGTTGGACTTGATGATCTTAAAGGTCTTTTCCAACCTAAAAGATTCTATGATTTTATTATTCTATATTACTGACAAGAGAGTAGAAGATGAAATATATGGGAGAGAAAGAGGATGTGAGGGATATAATGGCACAATCTGCAAAGGAAGGGTATGATTTGTAATGTTAGGAAGAACTGAATCCAGGTTACCCTTGAAGATAAAGGAGGAATTGAGCATGGCTTTCCTCAAGGCCAAGGGAATGCAGAAGACAGTAAAGGTTTCCTTTAGGGTGAAAGAGAAGACCAAATTTTTTTTTCCTGTCTAAGACAAATTGATGACTGACTATAGCCAACAGAAATGATTCCTACGTTTTGTCTGGAAGCAAGGACTAAGATTGGACGAATCAGGGACAGGATCTTTTCCAGTAATCAGTGGCTAGAATTGCCATCCTTCTGTGGACTATAGTGCTTGTTGTTCTGGAGCAGGAAAAGTCTTTCTTCTATTTTCCAGTGACTGTAAAACATCACCACCTCACTGTCAGCCTGAAGTATGTACTAATGTCCTAAGTGTTACAGAAACTTCTCTATCCGAAAGAGATTCAGTTTTCTTACTTTCAATCAAAGTATTATATTGATGTCATGGAGTCACAGCTGATAACATTTTGGCCACATACAACAGTTAAACATTTTTAAATCATTTTAACTCTTCAGCAAAAGGTCTGATTGTAACCTAGTTTAAAGTATAGTGATAATGTTAAAAAAAAATAAAATTACCACCCCCTCAAAAAAAAACAACCAAAAAAAAAAAA
>VWZY01008839.1:27861-70831 GCA_013399075.1 Chloroceryle aenea
AAAAAAAAAAACCAACCCACAAAAAAAAAACAAAACCAAACCACTAAAGAATGGAGATATGCAGTCTATTTTTAGTCTGGAAAAAACTGCTTTCTCCCAATAGATAATATGTGCAAAATTAATTCTGTGAATTAGGACATTCTTCACTTTAGTCCATATGCTTTACAAATGCATAGTCTCTCTACTTATTTTATGCTTATTGTACTATCATTACAAATTAGCACTCCTTAAGAGTCCAGCAACCTTCTAGTCACAGAGCAAATGGGCGGTGGGGGAACAGCTATACCCTGGAAGCTTTTCACAGTTCGTTTGGAGTTCAGCCTCCACAAGGCACCACGAATGTTGCAATACTGAGTTCTGTTTCACTGAACAGCATCTCTAGGCTTTCATTAGTTATTTTTCAGTTTAATGGTGAAAATATTGAACTGATGATGGTGGCTGAGTGTGGATAGAGTGTCTATATACTTCCCTTTGGAGCTCAGCTGAGGTTCCTCTCCCAACCCATATTAGCCTCTGCATTGCACAACTTGGGGTCTCCCGAGGAGAAATTGCAGATCATGCCAAACTGCAGACAGTAAAATGGCAAGGTGGGGAAATGCTAATTAGGTGTCAGGTTGAGACCACCAGTCTTTTTTAACTGTGAGGTCAAGCTGACTGAAACCTTGTCTCCAAGCTAGATATGGAGAAACTGTTTTGTGAGAAACTGATACAGTCTTCTTTTTCTTCTGTTTACACACAGGAAGCAGACTAAAACTCTCAGAAATGTGTTCTTAGTTGTTCATTAAGCCAGTTTCGTTTGTGACCCCAGAGGCATGAGTAAGGTCTGGACTATCTTTTTTTCATACTGTCAGCCCCCCAAATGTAGTCAGATCCAAAAGTTATTTCACGCTTTCTCTGTCCTTTCAGACTCAGTTAAACAATAAGAGGGGAAAAAAAAAAATTTAAAAAGTCAATCATTTGGAGAGCATTCCTACCCAGACAGACAGTACAAGGCATTTTGATCATAACTGGCAGGAGTAGACTGCAGTATGTGCAGGTTGGGTTTACGAGCATACTCTGTACAATCTTTTATGGCCCAGGAAAAAAACCTGTCAAGGACCTGTCAGTTCCTGGTGGTGTACGTTTTTGCTTCTTGGTCATAGCCCTGAAGGGTCTAATACTGTGCTCCTCCACCTTCAAATGCAGCCTTGGAACAATAAAAATCTGTTCTGAGGGAGTTTGTTTCCCTCAGTGACAGAACCTCTCCAGCAGCTACTATGGAGATGGGTTTCTCATTAAACACTACACATGTAATGTAGCCTATAAAGACCATGCTGGAGACAACATCCAGTTAGAAGCCTTGTATACCCAAACAAAGAAACATACTTCTTTGCACAATGGAAGTGACAGGGGGATTGAACAAGGCCATAGATTTGAGAAGTCAAACAAGAAGAATATTGTTTTCTTCTCTCTCCTTTTTAAAGACTTTCTCTCAAGGGGACAGGAAACCAGTTTAATTCCAATGATATAATACTGCCTAAACTGGCCATGGTTCAGCTCCTAGTAGTGACAGCACTGTAATGCTATGCTTTTCTTCTGAGCTAAGCTTGTTTGACTTAAGCCTTCCCTTCAAAGATACTGAATGTTTAGCAGGGAAACAAATGATGGAGTTTACATTTGATGAGTGTACTAATGTTCTAGATCTAAACTATAATAAATGAAAGAATCAGAGAAAAACCATTCATGTTAAACCACTGAGCACCAGGTAATGGATGACTTCTCTTTCATAATGCATGAAACCTTGATACACCTATTAGTAACCTGTGACAGTGACACCACAGAGGCCTTGAAAGATTCCTTCCAGAAAAGTGAATAAATCCTTAAGCAGTTATTTTTCTTTCTTAAATCCAAATGCTGCTCAAATAAAAATTTTACAAGTTACCAAGTAATCTGACTTAGAATATGTACCTCTGGAGTTTGAGAAATGAGACTATCTTACAACAGAGGTGAGTAGTTTCTTTTCCTCACAAAATACCTACAGGAGGAAAACTTAAGGCTGTTTTGCAGATCTTAACAACAGAAGAATTTTCCTTAAAAATAAAAATATTTTCAGACTAAATTGTTTCTTTTTCTGATCACATAATAGGAAATAAATAAAGAATACTTGCTTACTGTTGTCATAGAGAGGTATAAGAGATCTCAACTTTGATTCATTTTCCTTGACTTTGCTTATTTTTCATTTCAATCAATGACTGTCAATTGCATCTATTGACAGTCGTATGAGTAGAACCAGTTTTACTAAAACAACAAATACCAAGGAAATGTGGTTTTGTTTTGTTTTCATCTAGTTATATCTTTATCATATATTTGTCAGTATGTGTTAGAAAACTGCTACAGGAAAAATAGTAAAAGCTAGTTGGATGGCTCTCTTCCTTAGATTTCCAGGCAAATAAGCTGTCCAAAGTTACAAACCAAAATTAATTTAAAAGCCCATACCTGTGGAGAAAGTTAAATTATGCTATGAGGCATCAGCTGTGTAGATGTCTGCATACAGTGTGCTGTAACCTTATGTTATCATCATCATTAGTATGCCCTTTAAACCAGATCATTTGCTCTGGTAGTATAATTACTGGTTTATTGCCACAAAATGTTGCTTTATGTTTTCCTTGTCTCTTTCTCAGTATCTCTCTTTCTCTGTATATTTAATGATTATGATGTTTCCTGCTTCCATTTGGAAATCCTTGGTGGTTATGTGTTTTCTTTTAATTTATTTTTAGCCTTCATAGAAAAATGAAATGTTTAAAACTGAATGATCTAGCTTTTTTTTTTTTTGAAAAAGGAGTACAACCCACTTTCCAACATACAGACTTCACAGTTTTCATTTTATTCCCTTTTCTGCTCTGCTCACTCATCTTTTCTTTAACAGAATAATTCTGTTCCTCAAAAGAGGAAGAAAAATTACTCTGTTGACACTTAAACAAAGGTGTGTTATCTGTCATTTCAGAGTTATAATAAAAAAAAAATCTTGGAGTTTATGGTTTTAGCATTTCAAACAGATTATGAAATATGCCTTGTCCTCTGCTAGGATAATTCATGTCAAATTCAACACTGAAAAGAACACATTAAAAAAAGAGACATCTCCAATTTATCCATGTGTTTTCAGCTTGTAAAGGAGCAAGATTATTCCCCAGAATATGTGCCTTGCTTTCTAAAACAGCTGTAGTCATGATCACAAAAGCAGAGAAACTACTTAGAACTTCTTCCTTAGATAAAAAGAAATAAGGGTAAAATAATGTAAATTTCTGCTTTTTTATTTCACTTTTTTAGTTGAAAAATGGAAAAGGTATGGACCTCTAATTTTTCAATAAATGCTAGTATTTTATTATGGTGAGCAAGTGGAAGCTTTCTGTGAATGCTTGTTGATTGACAAGAAGGTGAAAACAATTTTCATTGGAAATCTGAAAATTTATAGCCAGTTATGCAGCAATTTTTTCCATAACACATGCATCCTCTTTGATTTAGAAACTCCCTTCTGACAGAATGATAACTCAGCACTTTTTTAGCTGTGCTGTATCCTCCTGGCTACTATACCTCATATTTTACATTGCTTAGGTTCACCAGGTCTCCATACACCACTACCCTTAATCAATGCAGAAGACTTCTTGGGACTGGTCTTAGGACAGTGGCATTTAGGGGAATCTCAGTTATGCAGGGCAATCACAAATGTATGTAGTGCCACTCACTGACTGCTACAAAGGGCCTATTTTTTAAACTGTCAAAGAAACACTTGTGACATTGCAGAAACCAGAGAAAAGCTGTCAATTCTATTATTAAATTGACATTCCACACATGCTACTTTCTGATGACAGTCCATAATAAAGTTGCCCTATTTCTTTGCCCTCTATTCATGTCATTACCTAAAGTTTTCTCTCGCTTCTCCCTCAGACACTGACTGATAGAGCTTCAGACATATAAGCTCAACAAGAGGTCGTCATTGTGGTGCACTGACAGCCGTTTACAACACCGGGGGGAAAAAAAGAGAAGAAGAAGGTCCTAAGGCACCCTTGGTACGCTAGGCTTTTGCAATGCATGGAGCAGGGACAGTGACATCTCCCAGGGTATTGTCAATCAAGGAGTACTGAGACAAAGACAGACAACAGGGACCATTGTAATCCCATTTGAGCGAAAAGCGAAAAAAAAAAAAAAAAAGCATAACAAGACTTTGTCTTGGTCTTCAGAACACAGACACATCTGTGTGTTTCTCTAACTGCTGCAAGCTAATAGGATAACACAGGTTTATCTGACCCTAATGGGAATTGATACAAATTGGATGCTAATTCCTTTGTGTCTAGCTCTCCAGTGAGGCCATCCGTGCCAAGTGGCCTTCCCTGGAAAAGGAGCTCCCACTTTCTGTGTTTGTTTGTTTTTAGGCTCTAAAAGATACAGGTTGCAGAAGCTTGGGTTTCCCAGGTAAGCTGTCCCGCTATGCTTCCTGCTGGGAAGGTTCTGTGAAGATAACAAGACAATAGAGTAGCTAGCTTCACCCTCAGGGGTGTCTTGCTTACTAAGAACCTGTGATTGACAGGTGTTAAGAAGAATGACAAGATATTTTACATCTGTTTAGTGTCTTGACTGTCACCCATTCCTTCCCACACTGGCTATTGTCATTCTTCCTATATCCAGGATCCTACTGCTGCCAATGCAAATGTCAGACCACTGTGGAGCTATAGTACCATGCGGCATACATTATAAAAGGAACGAAGAGTGGATCGGGGTCATAGCAGAGGGGAATGCAATGATTCCAAAGTATGTTCATTATTCCAAACCTAAGATTTTTGACCAATAATTGGACAGCCAGCAATTCTGTCATACACATCAAGTTTGAGAGTAAATTGAGCACACAGGGAGGTTTTTTAACTTTTTTTTCCTTTTCCTTGCAATTTACTTATTATTTACTTTGCACCAAACCTTAAGCCTTCCTCCAGTGATGGTACATGAATAATGCAGTGTATCTATAGCACTTACTATGCATAGAAAACTAGTATAACTTCAATCTTATAGCATTCACAGAAGAACCATTAAAGACTTCAGCTTTTCGTGGTCTCTTTGTTTATATCAAATTTGCTAACTATTAAACAGTGGGGTCTGTAGTCTGAAACATCATATAAAATGAGGTATAAAGAAAATCATACACCCATTCTGGAGAACCCAGATAATTTTATGTTATGACTTCAAATATCAGTTATGACAGATGAAACTTCAGTACATACGACAAGAAGAATGTTTTGTCCAATTAATTTTGTCCATTAAGAGCAATGATTTTTGCTCTAAATCTGACCCAACAACTGCAAATAAAGAAAGGAATAAAGCTCACAATGCAAAACCATTAATGACCTGCCCAATGAAGACTATCCAAACTAGAAGACATGTATAACTGCTTAAAATAAACAGCAATTATAATGAACTCATTCAATCTTCATCACTTTTCAACACACTCCAAGTCAGAAGACTGTGTAAATTATGAATTCTGAAGCATGCCTAGAATGTTAACAAATCTGGGCTCTGGAGCAGTGGTGGCAAGTGAACTTCAGAGTGAAGAATCCTTCACAGGATTTTAGTCAGCTTCAGAAGCATCATCCTCCTTCAGATAAAAACATCTCAAGCCATTTTAAACAAATCTAAATTCAACTCACCATTTTTCCTCAGGCAAACTACAGCACACCAGTGTGCTACTTCCTTGGTGCAAAATTCTAACTTATAAGAGGAGCACAGCACTTTGGAATTGTGCTTGAGTTGTACACATCCTCTAAGCTCAAGTGAGAAATGGTCTGGATAACACTGACAGGATTGTCAGTATTATCCAGATGTGTATCCAGGGATACACATCAATGTTGTTTACTTCAGGACCTAATAATAGAATTACACATGACAAAGCCATCAGGATTCTCCATCTATGTTACTCTACTGTGGGAGACTAACATGAACTAATCACATGAGACATAGTCTGTTTTCCTAGACTGGAGAAGTGAAAACTGTGTACCTGGCAATGAAAAAGTATGCAAAAGTTTCATGAGCATAGCTGAAATACAGCATCTTCAAAGAAGAAATTCAACTCACATGATGAATCTCATGTATCAGATGTCATGTACCCACTAGTCAACAAAGAAAGGGACTTTCCATCTTAATCTTATTCTCTGTGAGACATTCTTTGTGAAAGGAAGAAAAATTTGGAAATTCGTGCTCTCTTTTCCTGTCACTTGTAGTACTTGCTCTCCCATGTTTTCTCTCTTACCTAGTGCCACTAGGACAGCTGGGGAAAACAAGGTCTTTGAGTACATTCAATAAGCCACTTGTTCCACATAGCATTGGTAGAACTGCTACTAAAGACCCAAGGCATATAAACCACAGAAAATCAACCATCCAGGCTCCAATTGCTGTTTGTAACTCCATTCAGTAAGTAAAATCTGTAATAATTAAATCTACTGATTTCATGGAAAAATATTCAATGTATTTGCTACCAGACCTGCAGACTACTCAGATCTCAGCATAAACAATATTGTACAGTCCTAATATATTCTGATTGCTGCAGGTTCTAATTAAGATGAAGGAAAAGAGGAGTTCTTCCAAATACTTTTTTTAAAACATAATGATGGAAAAGCAGTGAAAGGAGACAGGTTTTGCATTTTGCTCTCTAACCCCCGAGGTCCACATAGAGAACTTGGGCTCTGGCTTTATTTCTCCAGCAGACAGCTTTATTTTTCCTCTAGAACATAGCTGTTGGCGTAACAGAGGAACAGGAGGCTGGCAAAATGGCATGAAACAAATACTCTAGATCTTTTCCAAGTTGTTCTTGCTGCCACTACATAACTAAGAGTGCAATAAAATGTGCTACCAAGATACAAACATCTTGCACACATTCAAGCATTTTCTTTATTAACTTAAGTGATAAACCTGCCCATTCAATGCACATGTTCAGATACTAGCAATCTTGACTATCTGAGCCAAAATCTAATATATAAAAAAAAAAAGTGATTTTCAGATGATGATAACATCCAACATACTCGTTTCCCAGTTCAGAAATGAGAAGACAGAACAAGATTCCTACAATCTGCTGGTTCACAAGAGAGAAGAAACCATTGTGTGGGTTTGAACTCTGGTGTGTTGCCTTTAAGCATTTGGTGCTACTCACTACTGCTTAAGAAGATATTTAGAATTCCAACATGAAAGGTCTGTTTCATATTTTAAGCCAAATAAATCTCGATCACAGCTCTCAATTGAGACAGCAGTCTGGCAAAACTACATGGACAGCAGACACTTTACTGTGGCTCTTTCTCCCCACTCAGCCTCTCCCTCCCCCACCTCCCCCAAACTGAAGTTTATTGTTGCCAGAAAAAACAAGAAACAGCATATCTGAAATTTAATCTTCCTTAAATTTGCAGAGCAAGCCTACAGAGAAGATTAACCATATAAACTGGGCATATTTTATTATTCCTCTCAGGGTATGTGTCATATTTCCAACAACAACACCCACCCCCCCCCAAATATCACCCCCCTCCACAGTGTTTTCTGTTGTTATTGATTATTGAGTTTCACTCCTCAACAAATCCAGTCTTATCAAAGGTAGGATTGATTTTTTGGGTTGTTTCTTTTTTTCTTTTTCCCCTCTCCTGTCTAATAAACGTTTGCCATGAGAATAAAATCATCTTGATGATGCAGCTGCTGCTTCAGAGATAACATTGACAGATTAATACATTGTGAGCAAACAGAAATCTATTTGATGCCCAAGTAAAATGTATTAGCTACAGTGCAATCAACAAGGGTGATAAGAAGCACATCTTTTCAGTATACTTTAGAAAATTATCATACTATGGCTTTCAGCTGGTCCAAGAAGCAGAGAGATATAATGTCCCTCTCCTTGCCCACCAACACTCATCTGACAAGGGTATTGTTATAGCTACCTGAAGAATAGCTGGGTGGTACATTACAGTTTTTACTGGTATTAATCTTTTTTGAGACCAGAGCCTGCTTATCTAGAGCCTGATGAAGCCTGTGGAAAACCTCTGGAAGCCTCAGAGGGTTTTGGTTAATGGCTAGGTCTTTGGGCTTGATGTATCATCATTACGTAACAGTACTCTATGCCCTTTCTGATGATTATCACTAAGGACTTCAACAGAGAGGATGTGTGTATACTCTGTGAGGAAATGAAGTTCGCTTGTTCTCACTGGAGGGGTCTTCCTCAGGCAAGCTATCACTGTGATTACAAGCAAAATGTAGAATATGTCAGCAGATTAATGAAGATGTTTCATTTCCAGCAGAATGTTAGCATTTGGTTCTGTAGATGTCTACAGCTCTTAGGCAGGGAAAATGCAAAGACTGAAAAATCTAAAACATTAAGTGTAAATGAGTTTGCTTGCAGACAAAGTTGGAAACACAACCAAGGACAGACTGAATACTTAATGTCATTACGCTTCATAGAATCACTGCTGCTTAAGTGAGAAAGGAAAACAGTGAGCAAGTTGTCACATGCTTTGCATAACAAAGGATAAAGATTTGCGTCACCTAATTCCTAAATCAACCCTGTAATTTTTCATTGACTGAGACCATCTTTGTAAGCAAGGCTTAGTTTCAATACCCTCAAGGGTGAATTATCTATCAGAAATATTACTATAACAAGGGCCTAAACTAAAAGCAGTAACATCTTGTCTAAGCATGTGTATAACTGAATAGATTTAATTTTGGCAAAAATAAAAAATGGCAGAATAACTACTACTTTTACTTTTGGCTCTGCTTTACCATACTCATATGGTATACAAGAGAACATGTGTGAGTCCAAAACAGTATGAAGTAAAGAAAACCTAAATTGAAGTAAGAATTTAATTTGTGCTCCAAAAGTCCTACAAATCTAGGTGCAGAACTACATTTTTATTTTTATGACCAATTTAACAATATAGTATGTGACAAAATTCACAATATCCATTATTTTGGCAATATTATAAGGCAGTCTATTTGTGTGTAGAGAATAATTATAGAGGCCTGTTATAAAGTCTGTTATGAATATTAATGGAAGGCTTATTCTGGAGAAGGA
Source organism: Chloroceryle aenea (assembly GCA_013399075.1). Classification (NCBI taxonomy): domain Eukaryota; kingdom Metazoa; phylum Chordata; class Aves; order Coraciiformes; family Cerylidae; genus Chloroceryle; species Chloroceryle aenea. The sequence continues at coordinate 36,926 of VWZY01008839.1, forward strand.
TCCTATATATAGCAGTTATTTAGTTCATGCTTATATCACACTAAAGTTAATGCACTGAAGAACAGTTCTCATAGTAAAAGAGAACTTAGCACTACTCTTCACCCAGAAATTATACATAGGACATGAACACATGTGTAGAATTCTGGAAGTATTTTGAAGTAAGAAATACTAGTACTAGATACCAAGATCTTGGCCCTTACATAGCTCCAATCTTGACAATGCCAATGCCATGAAGGGATTATAGAGACAGCACAGTTTACCACACAGTGGTTAATTTTGTAACACAAAAAAGAAATAACTATTCAGAGTGTGAAGAAGTGGCCTGACTTCCACCTTGCCTGATTCTTCATGTTTTTCAAGTATCCTGGGAAGAGGTATTTTGGGGGAGGTCCAGAGGGGAGAAATGACACATGAATTGGGTAAAATCTCCAAACAGATTATAGTGTTCAGCTTTCTTCCCATCAATGACTACAAGAGCCCTTTTGATTCCTGATTTTGATTCTAATTTGGTTTTACTTGAACATGTTGTTCTCGGTTTTCTAGTATCCATCACAAAAACTTCCAGCCCTTTTGCTTTATGGCAAATGTGACTACATGAAAATGCAAAGGTAAAATCTGCTGAAATCACTGTTGCTCCTCCATCCCTGTCATGATTCCATGCAATTTAACGTTAAAGCAATGCAAGGCCACATTTCATATGGAATCTTTTTTCATCCCGGAGGTTTGCTTTAATCATGTTAGTGGGATTTTCTTCTTCTAAAGGCAGAAAATAATGGAAGACGACTATGGAAGTGGTAGTCTTTCCATAAATAGTTTTAAAAGAAATAGTCTATTCCTGCATACTTTGGTTTGCAACACAAGTTTTGACTTAAAACATATGATAAAAAGAAGGGGTCACTCCACTCATTAGGAAAAAGAAAGCCCAAAGAGCTTTATTTTCTGATCAACAGTATTCAGAAGTCCCTCAAATGACATTCTTTATAAAGCTGTTACTGTATCACAGACCAGATTAAAGTGAATTTACTAACTCCTAGGTCTCCTTAGATCTAAATCTGTCTTTAGATGACCTTCCTGATTTAATCCAGAACATAAGCATGCCAAACATCCTTTCCTATATATTTGGTAGAAGTGGCTGAAACGGAATGCAGCATCAGAGCTGCCCCTATTTGTAATTTATCTAGGAGGTGTTCCTATCAATGATAAGTACAGCTCTTTTTTTTTTCATTATGCTTTTATGAAAGACTCATCTACCCATTGATATCCTGAATAGGTGTTCCATTATAAAGGACATGGTGTTTTTGCTATTGTAATACCATGCGGATTTTCTGCAAAAGGTATTAAGTTTTTGAACTTAAAAATACTAAGGGGAAAAAATAAAAAGAGAAAGAAAACTCAAATAGCTAAAAATAAAGAAAACCAGCACTTTTCTCTGTTTTTGTTTTTCCTTTTTTAATGGAATCACCTATATTTAGATGTCACTGGTCAAAATACACAATTTCCTGGCCTTGCCTAGCTTAATTTTTAATGCCATTAAGTGCCTTGTCCTCTGAATCTGAGGGTCAAGTAAGCAAGACCTAGTGAAATACAGTGCTGAAACATGGCAAACCACTGTCATACTACTGCACTATTTCCATTGTGTAGAACAGATTTCTTAGGTCTACTTCCAGTGTCTAGGCTTTGTAGGCTGAAAATCCTTCAGAAAAAAAAAGTTTATTTGCATCCTTTAATTCAGTATTCCATCACATTTATGACTCCATTGCAACAAAGTGGGAATTTCAAAAGATATGGAAGAAAGAAGACTTAAAAAAACCAGAATCAACTCAAAGCAAACACTGATAAAAGCAGAATCCTGAATATTAATGCAAGTTCAACCTTTAAGAAATATGCTGTTTAAAGACTGTTACCAGTACTATTGTACCCACATAGAATAAAGTCTTTCCCAATGAAGACAAGGGATGACTTACTGCCCAGAAGCTGCTGAAAAGTTTTGTACCAAATACAACCCAAATTAGAGATGACCTATAGCAAAAGAGAAAAGGATGAGACTTAGCAGACCAGTCTGAATGCTTAATGCTCACTAATGCAGACTAATGTATTTGAATATGTATTCCAATCAAGGACAATCATAATAATTTTTCCCAGACTACACATAATTTTCTATCATTATGATAGTGGTCTGAGTGTCTTTGTATTGGATTAAAAAAAATCTCTAATTAAGCTTATGTTTAAATGACTGTTGGAAGTGTAATTCTCAATTAACAGGCTACAGCACCAAAGCTAATGTTTGTTGAGCACTATATTTGAACTCTGCTCTGAACTACTTGAGCAAGAATTTCTAACACACAGTTTAGTTTTCAAAAAAGCAGTCCTTGTCCTTGATGAATATGAAATGCAAAGCGGAACTTTTATACCAAGACCCATTTAATCATGTTACATTAGTGGGATTTTCTACTACCAGAGAACTGCAGCACTCTCCTGATTCTGAGTACCCAGGAATGCCTGGGTATTGCTTATAGAAAAAGATTTATTGCTTCCAGCTGGGAAACCCAAGAAAGGAGTTACTCCTAATATAATTTTCTGTATTGTGCACTGCTCAAATAGTAAGTATATCCATGATAGACAACACCAAACATAAGAATAAATGTCCCCACTTAAAATGAGATATAATATTTCCACTTACATCCAATACTGACGTAAATTGAAATAAGGGTATAGCTTCAATCCGTTGTTCATGAAGAAGAATAAGATGCACATTGTACAAGAGAAAAAACAAGTGTAACTGATGTCAGGAGCTCTGTGACCTGACCTTCGGATTTGAACATACAGTCTACCTTGACACCATAAGTATGCTTGGAGCAGGCAGCAGCTGTGCCTAAATAACTGCAATTTACTACAACACTGGAAGACAGAAAATATGAAAAGCTCTTCAGAGAGCATCCTTAGTACCATGTCATTAAAATTGTTTATCAGTTAGTGAGTCAAGAAATTAGAGCACTAAAAACATGGCTGTAGTGGAGGACTAGAGAACACAAGTCTATTACTGAAACTCCAGAATTGGCAAACACACATTTTCCTTGACACATGTGACCTTGTTTTGTCTCTGTCCTATCTACCTGTAATTTGCTTCCTCGCTGAAGAATAATCTTCTCTTTCTCATCAGATCTAACCTTGTCCTAGCGTCTGCCCTCCTTCTTTCTTTTGCTCCTTATATACCTGTTTAATTTCTTTTTCTTCAGTTTGTATCTACTACTGGCTGTGCGGTGCACCAGCAGCTACATTCTGTTAATGGATTTGGGAAAGCAGGAGTGGTCACAGCAGAGCTGAGGTGTTCTGTATTAACTTTCTATACTTAATGCAATGAATGTATATGGTGCCATTTTTTTCAATCAGAACATTTTTCAGCAAAAGAAGGAAAAGGACTCTGCTGAAATAGATACTTTTGGAGATGTGTTTTGTGTTTTGTTCATGTTTTTCTCTTTTGTCTATAGCTATATAAGCCCAAAATATTTCATCTGTGTATCTAAAAGCCAAGATTTTTATCAAAACATTTCAAAAAATTGGAAAATAAAGCTGGATTTCTGGGTGTTCGGCTGCTTTAGTTGAACCTTTCAGTTAACATTTTTAAACAAAACATTTCTTGAGTATTTCTGTTATATGAAATATTACCATTTTCCAATCTACCCCATTTATAATGGCTATGGGCCAAGGAGCTGAAGTACCTTCCAGAGCCAGAGATCTAGAAAAAACCCTAGTTTTCTCAGAGGCTGATCTAAGACCTTTGCTTTCTCACAGATACCTCACTACCTCGGCTTACTGTTCCTTCAAAACCGCACTTACTACTTCTGCTCCACAGCAAGTATGCAGACATCATATAAAAAGAGGCTTTCATCAGGACAGTTTTAAAATCTGTTTCCACATAGACAGGAGGAAGACATATAGCTCTTTATTTTACACCATTGAGAGCCTCAGAACAGATTTTCTTAAAGTACTACTTCAAGTACTCAGAGCTGTTGAGAGTATCCAAGGCTTTCTAGTTGCTAAAATATTCCCTCCCATATGCTGAGCATCCACTTTGAAAACCTTGCTCATTCTTGCCACATCTGGCATAGATTTCCAGGGCGGGGGGGTGGGGGAGGGGGGGCTCTGCGGTCAGCATGAGAGGATCCCGACTTCGCAGCTGCCGTTTCCTTCCTCTGACAATGCAGAAAATATCTTCAAGGAGGGAATCCCATTTAACATGCAAGTGGTAATACCAAAGATGCTTTAACTTCTCATCCTCTTTGTGAATGTCCTGAAACAAAACAGTGCAGCTAATATTAGCCCATATGCTCCCCCCCACCTCAACTTTTCTTAACTCCTGTCATGACTGAGCTCAGCCTAAGTACCATAAAATCAAATACAGTTTACTTATTTACAGTGACCAATTTATTTGATGAGATTCATCACCTTTTAGATTTTTTTCTATCCAGTTCTAATTTTTACACAGCATTTTACATTTAGTTGCTATGGGCCAAGTAGAATAGCAGCCACAGATTATTTTTTCCTATTTTTAACAATATTTCTGCATCCTGGCAAAACTGGGTACATAGAATGTTTTGGAATGGGATAAAGAAATAATACCAGGGTCAGGGTATTGCCCGTACATATAATAGAAACACTGAATGTTATCATCTAAACAGAAAAGGCAGAGACAGCACAGATGTTAAAGTTCAGTCAGAATCCCATAGTGTACTTATGTAGCCAAAACTTAAATACAGTATAAGGACACTTTGCTGCAGCAGCTGGAACCACCAGAGATCTCAGCTTTGTCTTGTTCTATATAGAAAGGGATTTGTTTATTTGATTAAAATATAAAAAGCATACAGCTTGTGTCTAGCTGCAGGTAGGCAAGCATTTTTTATGAACTTCAACCACAACATACTGTGCCTAAAGAAGGATTTTTCTTACACATTGGCATAGCTCTTGCTTCCAGAGTCACATTACTGGGTGGTAACAAGTCAGCACTCTCCAGCACAATTGTGGAAGCTGCTCGCGTGCAATCTCTTGCTCTGTACGCAGGGATGGTTTTAGGTAGCCAGGAATCAACAACATGGTTCCTAGCACACTGTGCATATCAGGGTGCTCTGCTGTTAGAACAAACCCCGTGCTGACCTGTGCCAGAGCTGTGCAGCCCTAAACCCCTACTACAGGCTAGCGATCCCAGTGTGAAAACGTGGTGCCCAGCCTGCTGAAGGGGGTTGTCAGCTACACAGTGTTGATTACCACCAGAAGTGCTATAATCACATCCCAGAGCAGGTTAAAGACAACCCATCTTTGATCCTCTTAAAAATTTCACAGAGATCTTGCTGAGCTTAGATAGAATATGCTAGTGTGCCAAAAAAAAAAAAAAAGGGTGAGTGTGTGGGGAGAGGTAAAGGAAAAAGAGAGAGAGAAGAATAGAGGAAAAAGAAAAAAAAGGGGGGAAGAGAGAGAAAAAAGAGGGGAAGATTAAAAGATCAAGAAGAGAAAAAAAATTATTAAAAGATGTGTATTATAGAAATGAGCTAGGAGATGGAAGTTCAGTTTCTCCAGTGTACACACAGCGCTTGGCTTATCCTGAGCTTAATGGAGAAAACTGCTGAAATTGGTGAAGTTTAGCTCACGTGTGTGAACTCTGCTCAGCCTAACTGAAGCTAGACCTCCCTGTCAAGATTAGTTCTTCTCCATTCTCCAGTCACATCAACACAGCCACAAAGCAGCAGCCTCAGATGATGTGGGCACTTCAGGAGGAGTCTTGGGGTATGCTCAGGGACCAGAAAGCAGCACTGCAGCTCAGTGGGTAATCTGGGGCTATGTAGCACTGTCCCTGGCTCCTGCTTGACCTGCTTTCTTCCTGACCCATTGCTCTGCATGGCACTGGCCAGTGGGGAAAGCATATGCTGCAGCCAGATCTGACATGTATCCCAGGACACAAGCTTTTCCCTCCTTGCACACCCACAAGCCAGCTGGGACCAGCTGGCTCTACACACTCACAGGACTGAGAAAACATGAATTACAGTCACTTAGACTACCTGAATTAAGCAGTGGGAGTCTAAGCGCTGTAAAATAATTTTGCCTTTGGAGGGTTTTTTTCTGCATGCTTTATTTCTCAGCAGGAACACAGAAATGGTATTGATCCAGCTGCTAGTCCAGTTTATTTTACATGAGGCCGTAATTTTCAGTGCCTTCCCATCAGCGACATGCTTGTTATCTATTTAGATAGGAATACTGTTCCTCTTTTTCAGATTATGTAAACTATACAGTCAAGTGGATTTTAGTCTAAAACCAAAAAGCTAATATAAAGATGCATAAAACCTTAAGATGCCCCTCTGTATTGAGTAGTCAATGTCCATCACATATACTGCTTTTGCATTCTCTGCATCTGAATTTTGGCTAGTGGAAAGTAACCATGGGCAACTTTATATGGCAATGATCAAACCCATTCAGTGTAAGAAATTATTATTTGCCTGTGAACTGTGTAGCCTGGAGGGTTCAGAATGAGTCCAGAGTGACTCAAGATAAATGTATTAATTTCTCTGTCTCCACTGCAATAGATTATCCGTGGACAATTTCTACAAAAGTTTGCCCTCTTTGCCCCTTCACAAGTTATTTGTTCTTAGCTCTGTGGAATCTGCCTCATGCTATTACGAAGCCAGAGTACTTGACTTAAAACCTGCAGGATAACGTATGCAATTTCCTTTACCTCTGCCTAAACAAAATTAAATTACTGTATCTCAATCTCTGTGATAGGGTTCACATGGTCAAACTTTTTTTTAATAACAGTTTCACTCAAAACACTATGTAGCTAAAGTCAAAAAGAGCTTCCTCACAGTGAAATAAATACATTAAGAGGAGGATTAATGATAATTGAAGGGAGTTTTGTCTTTGTTTAATTGTTTTCAGTATTTTTTGGTTGGGTGGTTAAGTTTTTATGGTTTTTTTTTTTTTAGATTATCAGGTATTGAAATCCAAAGTGAAAAACATAAATTCCTTCCTTTTATGCTCGTCTTTCCAACAGCATTCAGGCCATCTCAAGGCTGAGAAGCAGCAGTAAACAAAGAATATTTCTTGCTGATGGGTCAGTTACAGTTTTATGTAGGCTGAAAAGTAGATTGTAATCTTGTGAAACGGCAGCATACTTTTGTTCCTCCCTCCCTGCCCCCATCCTGCAAACACACATGGCTTGACAAAATGCCACTAGAACGTGCTTGAAAACAGTGATCTCATTGTGAAGGCTGAAAACTTAGGGCTCAGTATAGTTGGATGATTGAGAAGCACAACATGCTCAACAGATGTAAAAACTGTATAATTCATGACTTTCTCAAGTGGGGAATGAGCTTCCACAGCCAGTTACTAAACCGCTGCAAGAGGTGTAAAATATCCAGCGATTTCCTATGCGAGTGCACCAACTATTTCAGATATGCATATACTACTTGTGAGTTTTGGCGAGTGGTCACTGGTGTTATTTCTCTCAGCTCTGTTCTGTACTTGTTTTGGGGTGTTTTAATAAGAGAGAAGAGACTTAACATTTTATCCTTCGTTTTCCTATTAAATGATGGGGAGGTGGGGGAAGGGAACAACCAAACAAGCTCTAAGAAACCTAAGTCCAGAGAAAACTTAAAAGAAGATTACAAACCTCAGACTTCCCACTTGTCTTAGTCAGCTGGCAGGAAAGCCAGTTTAAGCCAACTGGGTTTGTTGTTCCCTTGGGTCTGCAATCCTGCATAGACCTCCCTGGCAGAGACTGAAATTTTGAAAAGCTAAACTGAGACTCACACGATCCTTATTTATTTTTTTCCAAAGAGTTTCCATCTCTTACTTTCTTCTGAACCTCAGAACCCAAAGCAATTATTTTCTCAAACTTTTCTAAAAATTCCCAGATTTTGTTCCTTTAAAATTAAGCAGCTCTCTCTGCTACTGCATATAGTTTCTGCAGGGCCTCACAGGGGAAGTCTGATGATGTTTCTTGCTTTCAGATCCAGCAGGCAGCTGGAAGACATTTTGCCTTCCTATACTTAAGTTAAAATAGTGTCAATGCTGCTCTAAATTGTGCCCAGAGGACTTGCTCACTGAGGACTGTCATTCCCATCCTGGCTGCACCTTCTCTGTCTCCAGACATGTTCTCCAAAATGAGAGCAGCTATCCCTGCCTTTGTAAAAATACTTCATACCAACACTAGTAGTCAATAGAATCATGTGCCAGAAAAAAAGAAATAAAATCAGTGCATGGGTGCAGTTCCTGGTGCCATGTTGCCAGCATCTGATCAGAGAACAGAGAGTTAAGCTGGACAACAGAAAAATCATCCTTGGCCCATCAGATGTGTCTCAATACGTATGTGTTTGAAAGAGGATCTTTTCACAAGATGATCATGAATGAGGCAGGACTATAGCATGTCCACCACCTACTAGGGGTTTGAAGAAGTCTTCCTAAATTAACATGCCTCTTTAATTTAGACCGCAAAGAGCCTTCTAGGCAGCATGCCAACCTTCACAGCTGTTGGCAGGTAGAAGAGGATAGAGCAGGAGATAAGAGCAGGAGGGAATATTCCTTCTGGGAATGTGCAGCCTCTGAAGGCAGATGTTGATTTAGAGGGTTCATTTTACACCTGTCAGAGGTTACCATCGTGTTCATAATTGCAATCCCCTAGGATTAGTTTATCACTGCTGCCATACAGTAGCTATTTGTGACAGTATTTTCATGTGTAATCTCATTTAAAGGAGACTTATAGTTTCCTCTCTCTCTTTACTGCTTTGAGTAAAAATTTCTCATACTCATTGAATGCCCATGCTGCATTATTGGACACTGCATTATCTGGACACTTCTGATGCTGTCCACGTGTAATAGATTGTCCAGCTGTTACATACAGTCAAATTCTTTATTGAAATAGAATGAATCACCTCCCCTTCTCCCCTCCGCTCTCTTTTTTTAAGGTTTCGGATTTGGCAGAATGCTGAAGTCATGCTTTGCCCCAGTTAAAAAAATTTGCAGAATGCAGGAAAAGTGTGTCAGGAATAGTGAAATAGTGAAAATTAAGTATGCAATTAGTTTGTTGTTTAGTTTATCTTCCTGGAAAAAAGGAATACTTCCTACATGGAAGTAGAGAAAGGTGTATATCTCCAAGTATATACGGGCTCACAATAGACAAATGATCTCATTGGCTGGCAAAGAAAAACTTTCTATCCCTGTTTGATGAGAATGAGGCTTTTCTTCCTCCTCTAACTCGTCTTCCTGATGCAGTTAAAATGGCCCTTGCCTGTTTTGATCTCTTTCCTCTTCCTCAAGAAGAAGGCCATTACTTATGCACAGAGTGAAGAAAAAAGAAAAGTTAGGTGAAGATGCTTATGTCTAGGTTAATATTACATAAAGATAGACAACCTCCCCTGCCACGTTTGCAGGCATGAACATGCCACATTACCATAGATGATGGTAGGGTGAAAAAAGTCGTAGTAGTATGCAGTGAGGTTGAAGACTGTTGGCTTTCCTCCAGACTTCAGAAGTCAAACTGGCTAGTTTGTCATTCAAAGACATTTTAGCAAATCCTAAGTGCACGTCTCAGGTTTGCTTTAGATGTATTTTTGTTCATAAAAGAGGAAATTTTATTTTGTGCTATCTTTTTACCCCAAATTCAGCCTGCTACTCCATTTTCTGCATGCCTAATTCTTGTATTCCAAGACCGTAATGTGCATCATAAACCTACCATTTTCAACAAAGCTTCTCAATTTTATCAGGGTACTGAGGAAAGCCAGGAGTATGTGCCCTCCCATTTCTTCAAACTCCAGTAGACTTGTGATAACTGAGTACCAGATTTTAGAGAAATAGAAAAAAACATTTAAAAAAATATATCCTAGAACTCTGAGTTTGATAGACCCATTTCGATTGTCACAAGTGACACAAGACTGTTTCAGTAGTAACGATATAAGATGACTTATGTGCTCATCGCTGTACAAACTGATGCCCATTCCAAATGCAGTGATAAAAAGTCTTCGTGACTTATCTGGTTCAGAAAGGTAGAGGACAGTTACTAGGAAGGAATGAGAAACCCAAAATCAAAAGGCTATCTGCAATGCATAACTTCATTTCATTCAGCTGACAGTCGTAAAGGATATTTTTGCACACAGCAATACTATGTGCACTAATACATAACAAGTCAACTGCTAAGGAAATGAGAGTGAATCTTTCTATGATTTGAATGCTTCTACAACCAAGAGGGCTTTCACCGTCCAGTCACAGCTTATTCAAATTCACTCAAATAGGGTTTATTATTGTTTGCTTGATGTCTAAGACACACTAGGGCAATGTTTTCTTTCATCCCCTGGTTCATTGCAAGAAGTTTCCTCAGTTGCAGTTCAGCTAAAACCTGTCTGCTCTGATGACAGTGGAGCTTGCCCACTCCACTGTGGGCAATGTAACTTACTTCAGCAGAGCCAAAAATAATTTATAACTATTTCATGAAAAGAAAGACAAATGAAGTTGGCCCTTTGCTGCAGCTTCAGAATTACAAAAAACAAACATTTTCAGGATTGGCTTATCATCAATGCAATTTCTTGACTTTGTCTCAAGAACAGGGCATATCTCTCTTATTAAGTAAAAAAAAAATAAAATTGATCAAAGTTATAGTGCATTTTCATTTCTGTTCCTCCCTTTCCAGAAGAGTTGTAGTTAAAACTGAGAAGCCAGATCATCCATCTCTATGGAAACGGGGGAAAAAAAGTCAGAGCTGAATGATATAGTTCATATGGCTTGCATCAAGTAGTTCACACTGAGGTTGGTGCTTCATACTGAAGGCTGTTGTTACACCTTCTAACTTTGTTACCTGAGCATTGCCTCTCTCATGACAATAGCAAGAGAGGTACTCTCCCAATATAGATGCTTCAAGTCACATCTGAAGGATTCTCTTCTAGCCTAAACAGACACGAATGCAGGGTTGATGCAGGCATAAATTCTAGAGGACAAAAGCATACTCCAAGTGTGTGATTCGCCAGTTCTGCTTTCAGTGACCTGTGTGGTCTGAAACTTAGTAGCCTGTGAAATTACCTTTGAGTTGCTGCTGCAGTTCAAACTGGCAGTACTTCTAATACTATCAGGTTTCCAGTTACAGAGGGAGGACCGGGAGAGGTGATGTTTCCATTCAGGGTCACCCACTGCTCATCCCCTCCTTAGCCATCTCATGCCCACACCAAGATCTATTACCTTTTAAAGAACCATGTAAAATGACTTCACCTGTTGAAATTCACAGGAAGGAGAAAACTGTATGGAAACAACTTCTGGAATATATTTGTCTTCTTGCTGGTTAATATGTTTTGGAATCTGGCTTAATCTGAAAGGCTTTGTCATTATTTATATTTTTCCTGTATTTATAATCATCTGTATAAGTATCTGGTGTTTAAGGACAGGCACTTTTAAAGTAGAAAGTAAACATTGGCTCAACCCATATTCCAAAATATTCTAAATAACGAAGTCCTTCTGAAAGCATATTGGTGACCTTGCTTGGCATTATTGCAGCATGATTACCCTCCATTCTCTCACAAGGAAAGGGGAAACTTGGATACTTCAGTCAAAATTAGCAGACTGGCTTGCTTAAAGGCCTACTTAGTAAAGTAAACCCAAAATAATGAACTAACTTTGATTCTTAAATAAACATCTTCAAGATTGTTATTTTTAACACATCTGGTAACATGAAGTGACCTATTCTGAGTCGCACAAGCATCCATGTATACACGTCTCAAATCCTCATAAGCACAGAAGAAGCCACTCCAAATTCTTATTTTCCTATTTGTCTTCTGGCCTGAATCATCTTAACCAAAATTGTCACTGAACCTACTGTACTTTTGAAGTAGGTCATTGAAGAGGCTATAAGTACAAAGAAGAAATGAAAAATAAATCCCTGGGGATTAAGAATGAGAGAATAAATACTCAAGCCTGAAAGATACTTCCATTGTATGAGCAAAACCAGCAATAAATAAATTATTTATGTTCCAAAAGCCATGCCAATCCACAGCACCCATTCACTGCACTGGACTACCAGGGAGTTTCACTACTGATGTCTATGTCTGGCAAGCAGATAAAAACTGTTATCAAAGAATTCTTGTACTCAGGGCAGCTCTTGCAAGCACTGAAGAAGTTTTCCAAGAGTAATATCACTGCACGATGTGGACATACTGGTTAAAGAAAAAAAACAAGAAAACACCTCTTGAAAATTGTGAGTGTATCTAACAGAGTTTTCTCAAAGTTGCCCAAGTACATCCTAGTATTTTAACAATTCTAATGATCCAAGAGTAATTTAGATACATGAATGGTTAAGTTTATCTTAAAACATTTGAAAGGTTCAAATTTGTTGATTGTAAGATAATTGAAAAATTATGCATATAAAGTTTGGGGGAAAAAAAATAGAGTTCTCATTTGTCAAGAAACTCTGTATCAAATTATGCTGAATTAGATTCTTATAGGATGGCCCTTGTATACAGTAATACTGTATATTATACTATTGATCTAACTCTAAGCTTCCTGTTTATGTACTTTGGTGGCATTATAGAGCTATAAATTCCTCATTTTTCTTTAGCTGTCTTTCAGAGAAGTTTTGACAACTTCTGGCTTCTGTAACTCTCAGTAATGATGTAAACAAAATTAATCCTGAAGTCAGAAAATCAGTTGTTAATATATAGACGTCATTTACAAATGCTTTTCAGGATAATTTTTTTTTTTAAATTATACATCAAAATACCTATACTCAATCCTGCATTCATTCTAAAGAGGCATTCATTAACAAAATAAGAATCCAAGCATCATTTTCTCCCTATTTTTTTTTTTTACATATATCTGCAGGCATTTTATAACCAAAAAGCTATATTTAACTTTTTAGTCTCATGTGTATTTTAATGTTACTTTCATAGACTATTAAACTCTTTACTTTATAATTTCATAAACGATACCTTTTTTTTTCTGAAAAATCCAAAACTTGACATGACCTTATAAATCAAATATTAAATTGGTAGATTTTTAGTCTAAATTAATATGACTGGTTTCCAGGTAAGTTCTTTGTTTAGACGGACTGGTATAAGGAGCTATACTAGCCTCAAAACTGAGACACACTTTTTCTAGTCAATACTATTTCTATGCAGCTGAGGAAGAACATGTTATCAAAGTGCTGTGCATATACTATCTCCTGAAGACTTTCAGACACTCTTTTCAAGATTAATAAATATTCCCCAGAGAGTATTTATCTTAAGTATCTTAAATCCTTCAAAAAAAGGAAAAGTCATTAAAAAAATCTTTTTTGCTTCTCTATTGGAATTGATACAAAGACAAATTCTGCAGTTCGTTCGGACAGATGTTTGGCTTGCCAAAATGTATCAGACTTTAGATCTAGTCAAAGCAGTTTTTGGTCCATGTGGTGTATCACTAATACCACTGTCATCTTTTCTTACAGAGTAGGGAAAAATTGGTAATTTGTTCAAGATGGAACTATCAGAACCTTGAACCATCTTTCTGCCTGTGTGGTTACAGTGAATCAGAGAAGAAAAAAAATTAATTATTCTTTGATGAACCTACCAAGGACTGGCTGCTAGTAACACGAGTTGTTTCTATGATGCAAGATTTGAGTTGTACTAGGCACTTGAACATAGGAATCTCAAAACTTACAGGGGATTCCTTATCATTGAAATATAAATATTTTACTGTGTCTTAATAACATTTTACACATCCCTGAATAAGAAGCTGTGTCATCCAAGATTGTCAGTATAAAATCATCATCCAGGATCTATTCCAGTAAAGGCAGAAGCACCTCCTGCCTTTTGCTTCCTTCTCTGTGGATATGATTTTCCTAATTCCCATCAAACTAGCCCAGGGAAAGCTGCTAGTCTTCTGTGATCCCAGGGAAAGTTAATAACTCACATTAAACTGCAGTAATTGATAAACATGCTTTTTGTTTTAATGAAAGCAAGTATTTTCTTCACTTGTCCAGCATACAGAGAATGCCAGAAGCCAAATCTCTTATGTAGGTTACTGTGGATATGCAGCCAGGCCTGTATTTGATGAATTTCCTCATCCTGAGTACTTCCTATGTATTACAAAATATGAGATAACATAAGCAAAGGTGGCAGAGACTGGCTCCTAGGGCTGGCTTAATCTAGTCTAAATTTAGACTAGAATTTGGGCAGACAATAGAGTAATTGATCACTGGAACAAACTACACAGGGCAATGATAGGGGATGCCACCAAAATAGTTATACCAAGTGGCAGTTTTGAGCTACTCAGGCATATCCTTACACTGCATGTACACTACTGAGGATGGCTGAGTATTCCATAGACAACGTTGCTCCCTTAGCAGAAGGAGGAGATAGTTGATTATACGCTCACCTTACTTAAGTTCAGCTTCACAAAAGAGAAATGGAATAAAACCTCAAGCCCTTTTTGGTTTCCTCAATGACTGCTCTCTTGAGGGAAACAAGAGAAGAGGTTGAATGGTGATTCAAGGATATTACTGGAATTCTTCAGTAACTTGGGTCAGGGTTTAATCACCATTACCCATGGGTGCCAGATTGACCTCATTACATGGCACAGAAACCGTTGGCCAGAATTAGACCTATTCAAGAAGGGTGGCGTTTACAAGCAAGAAAATATCATTTCTGGGAGGCAGTTGCCTCAGAGCTGTCTGCAATGGTTAAGTGTGTGCACCAAGAGATCCTCAAGGACAGGCCACAAGTTCAAGACCTACATTCCTCACTGACTTGCAGGCAGTGCTGCCTGTAATAGCCCATGGCAGGTCAGAGACTATGGCAGGTCCTCACTGCCAATGATCTGACTCCAATTACACCAATTCTTGTCCTTTCCATACAAGATTACATATCTGGAATTAATCTGAATTAGAAATAAGCAATCCTGTCAAAAAAATGCATAGATTCTCTATGAAGGAATTCTGAAGTACAAGTCTGCCCCTCAGTAACAGCCTTCAAGGTTAGGCTTTGGTGTACCTATACATTTTAGACTTGCACTGAGTTCTCATTTGCTATCATTAGCTCTGTACAGCACTGATACACCATGAATATGGGTTCTTCAACTTTCTCAAATTCAAGACAAAACCCACACAATTCCGTATCAGCTCTACACAGTTTGACAACAGTCCTGGAGGCACTCAAACTTTGGTATTCTGTACAGATGCACACAGAGATTAAAAAAACAAAACATCAAACCAAAAACCAACCAAGCAAGCAAACGGACAAACAAAAAACCAAAAAGACAACAAAAAACAAAAAACACCACAACAACCACACACACACAAAACAAGCAATCAGGTAAATAACTATTTCAGTAACTTTTCTCCAGAAAGAAGCAGTAACAAAACTTTATTGACTATACTGAGTTTATTTTGACTAACAGAAGTCTTGTGGTTCAGCTTGTTCTAGCTGTGAAGAGCACTTGGATGCTACCACAATAAAGACAAAACACTGCACAGAGTAGGATTTTTAACAACTTTAGGTGCTTGGCTGACAGGTTGAACTACTTCTTTTAATAAACAGTAGTAGCTGCTCTGAGGAAGCTAAAGCCCATAACAAGTACAGGAAGGCACTCCAATAGTTACTTGATAAATTAAAATGAAGGAAGGCTCCAGAGCTTAATTTGATGCATGCTCACTTTCTGAGGTTTAAGAACAGAAAGAACCACTAAGGGTAGCCAGTTTTGCCAGACAAAGCAATGAATGTGGTATGCAGTAAAGATGGATGTATACTATTATAATGTGTGTGAAATAGCAAAATAATATATAGTCTTAACACATTTTCTTCTCCCACCCTCAGGAAGATAAGAATAGATGTTAACCTCATATTCTGGGTGCTCCCAGGAACATATTTCCTTGTGATCCCAAGGATTTTGTTTGTAAATTTAAAAGATGAATGTCCCATTCCCAATGGGCTGCTTTAATAAATATAATTGCTAAGGGAAAAAACAACAAAAAGTAAAGAGTGTCAAGTCTATGTGTCAAGAAACTTGACTTTGAACCGGCAAATTGAGTATGAAAATTATATCCAAGATTATTTGGAAACAATAAATTATTTCCTTTTCTCTTTTCTGTAAAAGCTGAGCTAATGAGAATGCATACAGATAAACTAAGAGAGAGAATGAGTGATCTAAAAATAAACCACACCTACTATAACCAAATACCGTTTTGATGTGCCTCTGTAGTTGTATTATAGCACAGCTCACTTATGAGCTGTCAATTCAGAGAGGGCTTTTCTTACATCTTTTTTCACATTGCTCTCTGAAAGCAGTTGGACAGCAGTAGTGCCCTTTCTGTTTGCACGGTTTCTGGGTGAACAACAAAAAAAAATAATATAATCTCAGTGTGGTACCTTTCCTCTATACATGACCCCTCAAAGGGAGAAGCATTTTGGACATTTAGTTCATGCTTCTTTTCCCTGCAACCCTTCTGTATTTGCACCACAAGGAGGACAGGAGGAAGAGATAAATGGGCTTTAAAGCTTGTGTCTAACTCTCAGGGATGCATGAGGGCCTGTGAGTTGTTTACACTGTTAGTGATAACCCTCACTTCAAATGTGATTTTAAAGTGCATTGTAAAGGGTGTGGTTACATGTTAACTCTTCTCTTGGCCAAAGGCAACTACCACCATGCATGCCCTTCCCCAGAGGGATTATGTCTGGAGTAATTTTAAAGAAGGAATAAATTTGCCTTCATTCCCCATTTTTGAGTCTCAAATATCTTGATATGCCTGAAATAGCATCATGCAAGATAAAACAGAGGCAGTAATGGAGTCAGACCCAGGGTCAAACCAGAAATCCTGGTACCTGAACATCATGCAGGAACCAGAGTCAAGTCATTTGGGTTATAGTCTGGGATAGGACAGCTCTGGTTGTTTTTTGCTGTATTCTGCTATCGCTCAGCAGGAAACTGTGTCCTGGTCATAGATTTACCACAGGACACCATGTGGTTTTTCTAGCTGGGTCTTGCACTCTACTGACAATGCAGTTTTGCAGCACAGCCTTCCCAACAAGAACGATGCAGGAAATCGGGAAGCAGTATAGCAGCTGTTGTAAGGCAACTGCCGTAGAATCACCTTTCCAGGACAACAGTCATCCATAAGTTCTCTTCTGCTCCAGGCTGGGCAGGAGTGCATCTCATGAATGTTCCTTGTCAAAGCTGTTGGAGTCATCTATTGCCATGGCAACACCTGTATGTGGAAGGTATCACCGACCTCAAATGCTGGTGTCTGCATAATCTCAGCTAGACTGGTGCTTCAGTTAAACTTAGATCACCATGGCACCAGACAAATAACTTTTCTCTGAAAGTGTCTAGAAGGTGGCATGCATGTCAGTTCAATTGTTTTGACATTGGTCATCTGTGCAACTTTAAACAGAAAGAAATTTGATTTCTCATAAAGAGAAATTTTGAAAATAATTCCTCTGTCCTCAACTTAAGTATCTGATTGGACAAAATAGCATCCCGTTTTGCCTGAATTGTCACTATTTTTTCAAGTAGACAGATTTATAAAAAGCAGAAGGAAAGAAGAAACCATTAAAAAGCATCTTGGGAAAAAGTATTTTAGTTTAAAAATACTATTAAACCCAACAATGCCTTAAAAGCATTTAGCAGAAATGAATTTATTTTGACAAATGACCATTTGCTAGGGCAGGGTCAGCCACCAGATCTGCCAGTACAAGTCAGAACCATGCTTACAGGACTCACTTCTCAAAAATAATAGCTACATCAGTAGCTAGAACTGAAATTAGCAAAAAGAAATAAATTAAAGGTGGCAAATAACTGAAGAGGAAACACCAGGAGAAAAACTGCTACAAACACATGGGTTCAAGTAGTCCGTGCCTTGGATTAAGCAAATAGTATTATAAACTTCTAAGTCACAAAAGTACAGAGAGATCCACAAAAGTAAGCCCTTATGCCTATGCAAAGTCCCATTGATTTCTGACTAGGGATGTGATGTCCTTTTTACTGGAAGGGTTTGAAACAGAAAAATCAGATTCTAGAAGGAAAATAGGGCACCAGCAACAGTATCAGACACTTGTTTTCACCAAGACACAACAAGGAAGGTCCTATCTAAAGGTGCATGCAAGCAACACAAAACACTACAGATAGGTGAGCTCCACAGATGCATTTTAAAAATCTACAAGACTGGCAGGGAAAAGGATGGGTTGACTTCTCAAGGAGAGAGTTGTAGCCATCTTTGTTAATCAGTATCACAGAACTGCTGCCATCTCCATATGCTATACACCCAACAGTCTCACACAGTCTTGCCAGCACGGGGGCCTAGACCCACTGACTCTAGAATTTAATGCAAAGCACGCTTTCAGCAGCAAAAGGAATATTTTTGTGATCTTGAAGAAAAGTCACCTTCCTTCTGTTCTTAAAACAAATGTAATTGTTCCATATTTCCAGAATATCAGATATTTATTTCATAACAATGGTGTATTACAGTGATGTATGTTTACAATAAAAAATGCTGAAGTGATGTATTTCCTAATTACATTATCAAAGAATTCACATCCAATACCAGAGTCTGAGTTACCTCCCAAAAGCAATAATAGAGATCCTCTCCAGTAGCCTGGGAGGGAAAATAAACCCACAAGTCACAGAAATTTATATTTAAAATTCTTTCTAGAGGCTAAAGTGCCCTCTTAGGTGTCTCTTGAATACATGGAAAGCAGCCCACAGGAATCGGGCTGTTAATTTTGACAGTCTGTGGATCTATTCGTTTTGTTTCATTAAAAACTGGAAATAAGTCTTGTCTATTCACATAATTTGAACCATACTGTAGCTATGCAAGTACAATTCACTGCAGTCCAATCCTCCTATGGGGATAGAAGCATAAATTCATATTATGTGAAAGGGGCATAATCCATAACTGTATCCACAAGATGGCTCTGACCAGTAGAACAGTATTGATCAGAAAACCACCTGCCTTCCCCCTCCCCAACATGGTCATGCACATGGCACAACAGCTGTTCATCAGGGGGCTTCTTTCCCACAGCCCTTTTAATTTGTGCCTATCAGCCGTGAGCATGCACACAAAGCTCTTTGGCTTCCATTCGCTAGGTCTCTCTGCTAAGCCAGAAAGCCAGGATATTAAGAAAGCTATTAAATATGAGCAATAAAAATAGGCAAGTAGCCAAAATATTTCACATAGACTTGAACTGCTGATTCTGCTTCTGTATATGCATTGCATGCTTTGCAATGGGCACCTCAGACAGATTCCTCAAAAGTAAGGAAGCGTTTCAGTGCATAACAGAAAGACACATTTCAAGAATGAAACAAAACAAAAAAAATCAAAACAAACAAACAAAATTCCTGAACTTGGCCCTCTGCCTTCTGATCAAAGCTTGATTCACAGCTGCTTACCACCTCCAGCCCCACTCTGACATAAAGAGCATTTCACTCTTCTTAGTTGCACAGAAACTTAAAGGACGTATAAATGTAAAGTTAGCCACTCTTACAGGTGTTCCTTTTTCCTTGCAAGAGTGGACATATTTTAATAATCTTTAAGCCCACCATCTAACTACTAATGTCTATGACACTAGAGTATAAATCTCCTTCCTCCCCACCTCCACTTCTACACAGCAACAAATGAACACACTGAATACAAGGAAGATAGACACTCTCTAGGCACCAAGGCAGTCAAACACACACCATTTCTCTTGCATCACATGATTTACATCAAATTTGTTTTCAAACCAAGGAAAGTTTTGGAAATGTATAATAACCACTGAATATGCACAACGATTGGGCAAGATGGATAATCATATCCACATGCAGAAGTGTCAGCATTGTTTCCTGGTAACAGGAGAGGAAAACAGGTGGGTAAAGAGTAGGAGGACAAGATGGCCATAACAGCCTTGCCCATTCAGGAGGCGGTGGCTGCTGCTGGCTCTCTGTCCTTGTAGCAGCTTAAGGTAAGTAATTCAAGGTGTTGAGCACTCATCCTCAGCAGCCTTGGGCTAAAAGGGCTTGATTATCTCCCTCCTACTGTCCACCCAATAGATGCCACTGAAGCCAATAAAAATTCTTACTGATGCCTCATGCAATAGCTACAAAAAGAATGTGAATCGGGAAACACTTTTTTACTGTGAGGGTGNCCACACCCGCCCCCCCCCCCAAGTCTATACTGGTCTTCACAGCTGAATTTAGCCATCACAAGTATTTTGACCAGAAACATTAACTGGGCATGTATTGTGATTATTTCCAAGTCAAGTCATTGTCTCCTCCTCTCTCCCTCATTAAAATTCAAAGTTGCCTTCTATAAGCTTTAAAGATTGTTTTGAAATAACTAGCCAAAAATATACACATGTTGTGCATAGCCCTACAGAACTTGCAGCAAAGCAAATTATAGTCTAGGGTGGATGAAGGAAGCTGAATCAAAACAGATCTCTGTACAAAATGATTGTGGCTTAGCAGAATTGGTCCTTTTCTTCCTCTTATGGTTAAAAATATATTATGAGCCAGTCTCATGCTAAGAAGTACAGAGAAGAAACCATACTGGTCTTTTAAATAGACAGTTGTGGGACAGAAGCTAATCCACAGAAAATTCCAATACCTTTGAAATGGGAGAGTTACATTGCTGCCTCTCTTCAAAACTCTGGCCATGGTCTCATGCTAGATTGTATCATCAAGTTCATAATAGCATTTTGACAGCATTCAGGGACAGGAAGATGAAAAAAGAATATCTCTGATTTCTAACTGAAGCACATTCCAAAGTTAGAAGTTCAAGTTTTAGCCTCAAAGCAACTGTTACCCACCAACAAACAGGTGCAGCTGCAGGCTGCATTAGTACTGAACCTAACTTGGTTATTTCAGGTACAAATATTTAAACACCACAGAGTTCAGTGTAGGCCAAACCCCACTTGTATTTTCCACTTGACACCAATAATGCTAGCATGTGTGTTGGGTCCTCTAGTGCTACTCTGGCTACATTGTGATCACCTTCAGGACAGAGACGTTTTAACACCTTAGGTGCATCTTCATGATCTAAACTCAATGGTTTATCATCCATACATAAAAGCAGCTAACTTGCAGTAAGAGAAATGCTAAGCAATTCATATTTATAAAAAGCAACTTCCATTATGAAAACAGCCTGGATACTGCTACCTTTCCGGGTATATTCCATAAAATAATCAGTGCCATCTAATTTTAACTAAGTGTTCAACAACTATGAATAACTTTTGTACCATGTACCAAGCTGGAAACAGTTTGTTTCCTCTGAGGGTCAGGTATGTCACAAGCCACTAGCTTTCTCTCTCTCATATGTACAGGTCCTGTTTTGTAGGCTTCCTCACAAGGAGTCATTTGGTAGCTTAATTAAAGTACTTACAAAAATCATATGGCCTTATGCTTCTGTCTTGGCATCTCGCCTCCTTGCATTCATAGTGTTGAATAGCTGGTTATGATTTTCACTTCACAGTAAAAGGTGCCAGAATACAACTTAAGGAAGCAAGCACCAGGAAGAACATACATTTTGCTTATTTTTAAAGGGCAGATACTAGAGACAACAAGAACTACCCTTCATTGGACTATTTCCATATTCTCAGAATAAGGATTTTTCTTCCTCTCCCTGCCCCTGCCAAAAGAAAGAAAATAAAGTCTTGAATATCATGTCTTGTACTTCCCTGGTATCATCATCTGTCTAGCCTATTTGGAGAAAACCCCATTGTCTCTCAGCAATCTGTGTTTTGCTTTAGATTTTTAATCCTTCATAATAAATCTTCATGCACAGTGTATCCTTCAGCACAGTTAAAAGAAGTCAAGACAAAATGACAACAACTTAGCTTTACAACCGATTTCAAAATAATTCAAGCGCTTCAATATTCAATATGGTTTTCTCAAGATAAACATGGTTGAGGAGGGGGAGCTACATTTGTTTTTTGGGAGGTTTTTTTTGCTTGCTTTTCAAAATGGAACAATAGTAGAGCAAATAGATCAGAAAAAGCTTTCTCAGAGCATCTCATGTCTTGTACTGTACTATGTAGTGCGCTCACTTTAGAGTCAACCAACTGGTTTTAATCATCCCAGTAGGAGACCATCTTATTCCTAGCAGGGAAGCTTCGGGGAAGATAAAAAGAGAAAGAATAAGAGAAACACTGAGCTGGCAAAGGCACCATTATTCAGATAAAGTTTTACACTGAAGTCCTTCTATTCATCCATTGCTGAACGTTGTCTTGTTGGAGTCAGAGTTTATGCAGAGACACAGAACAAGGGTCACCTCAGAATCCTTCCTAGCACCTCAAAATAATGTTTTTGCCTGCTTAGGGCTGTGCATGAGCAACTACTAAGCATAAAGTGACAGCTCTGCTTGTCTAGATGGTCTCACTGCAGTATTCACCAATAAAGAGACTGCTTTGGGCCAAACTACAGGTTAGAGGCATTCAGCGCACAGCTAAAATCCAATACCATGTATATATTCAAAATAAATATATATCTTCAGAAAATTACCTTAATCTCACAGGAATCACATGTCCAGTGTATTGGAACAGTCTGTACTGCCCTGACTCTGGACACAGCCAACCCCCATCCTCCCTCACTTCTGTCTCAGTGGTGCAAAAGTCAGACTTTTCATCCTGAAATGGTACCAAGATCACTGCATCACCATCTTCTAGGGGCAAGAGATAGTCAGGACAGAGCAAAGGAGTGCTATGAAGACAGTGCTCCTCTAATTTATGCCAGAGGCTTGGTTGGCCTTGCAAATGGAAGAGAAGAGAGACTTTAAAGTTCCCTTCAGATTTCCCTTGGGAAATTAAACCACATCTTCTGTTCTCTAATTCTATTAGGTATTTTTAAGCTGATTTATTTCTCTAACACTGTTCACTGAAGGTGAAATGATTTCCCATCCTGGAAAGTGTTATCTCTCTAAGCATACCTACATGAGCTCCAGTGCAAATTTCTACACCCCGTGCCTGCGGTAATCTTGTCTCTGTTGAAACATCTGAGACCCAAATTTAGGCTTGAACATGTGCAATAGGAGACAAAATTTGGCTCCCCGAGTGTGAAATAGCTCAGTTGTCCACTGACTCAACATCAAAAAAAGATCAGTCTGTTGGAAAGGATTCATTTTCAAAACGTGAAGTAGTAAAGAGGTGAGGATAGGAAAAAAGGAAGGAGGAAAAAAAAAAAAAGAAAAAAGAAAAGAGCACTTCATCTTTTACGCAGCCAAGTATCCTTTCATAATGGTCTGTTGAAAACATTTGACACATATGACGGACTCTTTTTTTTTTTTCCCCAAAAAAATTAACTGGAATATTTTTCCGCCATCTTAATTTTTTCTTTCCTTTCAGCTTTGTTATCAATATTCATAAAGCATTTGTTGAAACAATCATCCTTAATTAGAATTTACAGGATTAATCCTCATCATACAGTCTGAATTCAGGTACCTCTGAGAACAAATAAGCACTACTTTNACACAGGCTCCCCAGAAAGGGTGCTCTCTGTGGACTCTCTCACCTTGAAGATATTAAAACCAAAGCTGTCTGGACATAGTTGTGGGCAACTATGTCTAGGGGATGCTGTTTGAGCAGGAGGGTTGGACCAGATGACCTCAGAGGTCTCCTCCCACCTTAATCATTCTGTGAAAAAGTGAAGTAGCAGTGGTCCACACACGCGCACANTTAATTAAAGTACTTACAAAAATCATATGGCCTTATGCTTCTGTCTTGGCATCTCGCCTCCTTGCATTCATAGTGTTGAATAGCTGGTTATGATTTTCACTTCACAGTAAAAGGTGCCAGAATACAACTTAAGGAAGCAAGCACCAGGAAGAACATACATTTTGCTTATTTTTAAAGGGCAGATACTAGAGACAACAAGAACTACCCTTCATTGGACTATTTCCATATTCTCAGAATAAGGATTTTTCTTCCTCTCCCTGCCCCTGCCAAAAGAAAGAAAATAAAGTCTTGAATATCATGTCTTGTACTTCCCTGGTATCATCATCTGTCTAGCCTATTTGGAGAAAACCCCATTGTCTCTCAGCAATCTGTGTTTTGCTTTAGATTTTTAATCCTTCATAATAAATCTTCATGCACAGTGTATCCTTCAGCACAGTTAAAAGAAGTCAAGACAAAATGACAACAACTTAGCTTTACAACCGATTTCAAAATAATTCAAGCGCTTCAATATTCAATATGGTTTTCTCAAGATAAACATGGTTGAGGAGGGGGAGCTACATTTGTTTTTTGGGAGGTTTTTTTTGCTTGCTTTTCAAAATGGAACAATAGTAGAGCAAATAGATCAGAAAAAGCTTTCTCAGAGCATCTCATGTCTTGTACTGTACTATGTAGTGCGCTCACTTTAGAGTCAACCAACTGGTTTTAATCATCCCAGTAGGAGACCATCTTATTCCTAGCAGGGAAGCTTCGGGGAAGATAAAAAGAGAAAGAATAAGAGAAACACTGAGCTGGCAAAGGCACCATTATTCAGATAAAGTTTTACACTGAAGTCCTTCTATTCATCCATTGCTGAACGTTGTCTTGTTGGAGTCAGAGTTTATGCAGAGACACAGAACAAGGGTCACCTCAGAATCCTTCCTAGCACCTCAAAATAATGTTTTTGCCTGCTTAGGGCTGTGCATGAGCAACTACTAAGCATAAAGTGACAGCTCTGCTTGTCTAGATGGTCTCACTGCAGTATTCACCAATAAAGAGACTGCTTTGGGCCAAACTACAGGTTAGAGGCATTCAGCGCACAGCTAAAATCCAATACCATGTATATATTCAAAATAAATATATATCTTCAGAAAATTACCTTAATCTCACAGGAATCACATGTCCAGTGTATTGGAACAGTCTGTACTGCCCTGACTCTGGACACAGCCAACCCCCATCCTCCCTCACTTCTGTCTCAGTGGTGCAAAAGTCAGACTTTTCATCCTGAAATGGTACCAAGATCACTGCATCACCATCTTCTAGGGGCAAGAGATAGTCAGGACAGAGCAAAGGAGTGCTATGAAGACAGTGCTCCTCTAATTTATGCCAGAGGCTTGGTTGGCCTTGCAAATGGAAGAGAAGAGAGACTTTAAAGTTCCCTTCAGATTTCCCTTGGGAAATTAAACCACATCTTCTGTTCTCTAATTCTATTAGGTATTTTTAAGCTGATTTATTTCTCTAACACTGTTCACTGAAGGTGAAATGATTTCCCATCCTGGAAAGTGTTATCTCTCTAAGCATACCTACATGAGCTCCAGTGCAAATTTCTACACCCCGTGCCTGCGGTAATCTTGTCTCTGTTGAAACATCTGAGACCCAAATTTAGGCTTGAACATGTGCAATAGGAGACAAAATTTGGCTCCCCGAGTGTGAAATAGCTCAGTTGTCCACTGACTCAACATCAAAAAAAGATCAGTCTGTTGGAAAGGATTCATTTTCAAAACGTGAAGTAGTAAAGAGGTGAGGATAGGAAAAAAGGAAGGAGGAAAAAAAAAAAAAGAAAAAAGAAAAGAGCACTTCATCTTTTACGCAGCCAAGTATCCTTTCATAATGGTCTGTTGAAAACATTTGACACATATGACGGACTCTTTTTTTTTTTTCCCCAAAAAAATTAACTGGAATATTTTTCCGCCATCTTAATTTTTTCTTTCCTTTCAGCTTTGTTATCAATATTCATAAAGCATTTGTTGAAACAATCATCCTTAATTAGAATTTACAGGATTAATCCTCATCATACAGTCTGAATTCAGGTACCTCTGAGAACAAATAAGCACTACTTTCTGCAGTTGGCTAGTACAGTAGAAGTTTTTATGCTTATTTTCATTCCATATTTAAAAGGACCCCTGTTATAGCCTCACAATCCTTTAAGAGAAACCAAAACATAGAGCTCATTCAATGAGATTTTAATCTCCAGTTCAAGCAAAACCATGAATTGTTTCAGAGACCCTGCAGAACACCCAGCTGACATGGAGCTACTGCACCTGCTGTGCATTCTCAGCGTGGGCAGCCCCAGTGAGCTGAGACACTGGCATCCACACCCTGCTTCCTAAGCCAGGGAGGGGGGCAGCTTTTCTAGGGACCCAGACAAATCTGCACCACAAAACCCTCACTGACAATGCTGGATATTTGGTTCCAAATGCAGAAACAGTCTGCTGTCTGGTGAATACATGTGCACAACTGTATACAGTATTTAAAGAGATCAAATCAGAAAACGTATTACTATGAACGCGGGGAATAACAGGACTCATACCCAACAGGCACAAAGTACACTCCTGTATTACAGTACCATGAGACACTGAGATGCCCCTGCGATGGGCACAGCATAGGAACCTGGTTACATACTGCAGCATCAAGTCTGCTGTTATCCTGGGCTTCACTATTCCTTCAAGCCTCCTGCTGCACATTCCTCCCACCCACCATAAACATGGAAAGCAAAGCCCAGGGATTTTGCTGAACAGAGCTCTGAGCGGAGGGGATAAAGCTATAGGACCTGATTCCCTGTTACATGAAAGCAAAAGATGCCAAAGTCTTAAAGTACTTTGGCAGAAAGCTAGCTCTGTATAATCAAGAATGCAAGCTCTGTGGTTAGTTTAATCCCTGGAATAGCTCTGCAGATTTCTAAGTAATATTGCACAGGGTGAGTTTGGCTGAAATTTTTTTTTTTGATAACTTTAAATTACTTACTGATGTATTCTCCTTTCTTGGTTTGGGTTGGTGGGTTTTTTTTTTGTTTGTTTGGTTTTTTTTCAGTCTTTTATGTAAGCTTTTCTTTTAAAACACATAGGAGAAGTGAGAAAAACAAGTATCTATCCGAAACCAGCAACTTTCAGTGTAAGAAATTTTAATCCTGGGAAAGAAATTAGTTCCAGTAACTGCCCAAGCAGTGGTGTAGTCCTATCTAGAAAGGGTACATTTGCTTCCTTAAGGAGTTTTTCAAGGAAAAGAACATTACCAAATAAATAAATAAATCTTTATTACCGCTATTAATCTTGTTATTGCCATTAACTGAGTCTTAGGCTGCTAATGCTGCACCAACCTGTTTCTGTATTATTGTCACTCTTCCGTGCCCAAAGAAATAATGTCAGCAAAGATATGGAGTAGAAAGGGGAATTGGAGTTGCATAAATGAGACGGAACCGTTGGAGTTATTACAGCATATTTCAGAAATACTACTTCTTCCCCCCCCTTTCTTCAAACACAGGCTTAGCATCTGAATACAAAAGACTAGCTTAGTGGAGAAAGGAGAGAGAGAGAGAGAGAGAGAGAAATGGCTTATGATTCCCATATGTTTCGGTACCTTTAAAATAAAGGCATGGTAATACTTAAATAGTATTAAGCTTTAAACAGCTGGTACTGTGTTTGTTACTATAGTCATCTGTTTAATTATATTGGAATGTGACAAGAAAGTAAAAAAGGAGGCTACTTTGACAGCTCTGTGTTCAGGGCTCCCAACAGGCCACCAATTAGAACCTGGAAAGAGGAAGGAACTTGTAAAAACTAATTACTACTCAGCAATGGGATAGAGACCTATTTTTTTTTTTCAGGAAAGTACTTTTTTGGGTGGTGTGGGTTTTTGTTTGTATTGGGTTTTTGTTGGGTTTTTACCTACAAAGAAGTCTAACCTCTTTTAGATAAAGCAACTTTCTTTAGGTCACATTCATGATACATAAACAAAATTAAAGATCTTTTTGTCAGTCAGAACTTCTGCTTTTCTCAGTTATATCCCTTGGCTTCTCTAACTATGTCATAAATCGTAACATAGATTCCCAAAGATGAATGAAGATATTCTGATTTCCAGAGCTGCATGATCAGTCTGAAGGGTTTGAGTCAGTGTTTCTATGTACATTTACAGAAAAGGATCTAATTCCCCACATCAGTTAGAGAACAGGTTTTCAATGCACTGATCCAAGCTCTATCCCCTGGTGATAGATTTCTTCTCTCTCATACTCAGTGACATCTCCCATGCTTAAGAAAAAAAGGATTAGACAAAATGCTGAGCACTACCAATGTTATTTAAAGCAGCATGCAGCTGAAAAAGCTTAAAAACATACAGGATGAGATATAGAATATGATCCATTAAGGAAGTCATTCATACTAGTTGAAGGGTTAATCCAGCTGCACATAGGTTAATGGGGATCTTTGCCCTCACTCCAATGCAATTGGATTTGGCCTAAAATATTTTCTTTGTAATAAAAAGAGATGAGCTGCTGGCCTCTGCTACATTTCTTTCACAACTGCACAGTAGCATCCTTATCTTGTCTTTTCCACCACTCTTGTTCACATTTGAAAATATATCTACTTTTATTACTGTAAAATTACAGTAGTATGTGAAATCATATCTTATTTAGGTGAGGGTAAATAAAGCTTTTCAAACATTTTCACAACTCAGATTTGGTGCTTATCTAAGTACAGACTTCAATACTCTCAACAATTTAACTTTCTGGCTTGAAATTGCACAGAATGCTTTTCCACAGACAAGACTTGCCTATAATGTTAATTTCAAAGTCAAAGAAAGCCAAATTTGCCTTTTATTTATTTATTTATTTTTAAATCCTTGCATTAAGGTCATTTGTTCCCAGAAGCTCATCTCAATGACAGCTGCACAATCGGAGACTCGACTGGAGGAAGGGTTCTGCTTGGTATTGCAATTCTGTAATTTCAAAGTGAGATGGTTCAAGCAAAAACCATTTATCTATGTTCACACACAGCATACAAGTCATTTTGGCTCCATATCCAAAGGACTCCTTTTAATTTAAGATTTACAAACATGAGTGTTGATAGGGGGGAGGTTCACTTTTTTTGGTTGGGTGGTTGGTTGTTCAGCTGCTTAACCCTACCTCAGTTAAAAACAAAGATTCTGATTCAATGACTTGTACCTAAATACAATCATTTATATTAGCTCTACAATTCTTCCAAGTTTAGATGATGAGCTGAAAAAATGTGACCTTGAAAAATAATACACTTATAGTTTGCACTCAAATACTTTTCAAAGAATAGGTCTCACAGGAGTAACTGAGCCAATCTTTTGATAAGGCTTTTCTATTATCATTTTCTGCCCAGTAATTCTTCAGAGCTCACACTTTCCATGGAATTTCCTTCTCCATTTTGTCTAGATATAGTAACAACAACACATCTTTGAATGCTTTGTAATGAAAATTGAAAGTAATGTCCTTTTAAATGTATAAAGGGTGGCTTTCTCCAATGGTGCAGCAGTTATTCAAAAGAGGCTCAAATACAATCTTTCCAGCATAGGAAAAGTTTTAGACAGAAAAACCCAACGGTAGTGAACAGCGCTGCTCACAGAAATGACGTTCAGTGAAACCAGCACCAGAAAAGGCTGACATGTCAGTGGATGTTAATGGGAGGAGATGTCTGGAATTCACTATCCCCAAATGACTGAACTGATTGTGGCATCAGGCTCTGCTGTAGCCTTTGTCCTCAGCCCTGCCTCTGCTGGGAGCCCTCCCCTAACAACAGGGCTGAGAGGTTTCCAGTGGACAGCTGTGGACAGGCTGCTTATAAACATAACCCTTCCCAGTGTTACAGGTCTATCTTTCAGAATCTCTCCTGTACAGTAAGCTCTTTTCTTGCTTCAAAAGCTATACAACTCCCATTCTTTTTTCCTGTTGCTTTCCTCTTCCTGCACATGCACTCAATTTTTAAGCAATATCAAAACTTTATTTTTTAAGGACATACCTGAAACCATGCTGTGTGCCTCTGTTGGCATATCAAAGTGATTATAACAGCAAAGATTTATTCTACAGGAGCAAAATGATCTTGTTAAAAAAAAATGAAAATAAAAAGCAAACCAAACAGGAAAACCAGGTACAGGTAAAGCACTTGGCTTTCTTGAGTGACCAATTTCTTAATAAATTGCATCATTATTCATTTCACCTCCTGCTCAACAGCTTCCCCCAGCTTGTTTCCCAGCTTCTTCAACAGCTGGAGAAATTTACCCTGCTGTGAATGAGACTTTGTTTGTATAACTGGGGAAAATTAGCTCAATCTTAATTTTCCTGTTAAGGACAGAAGAGCAGCCTGTTTTAACAGTACACCATGAAAGCTCAATACATATACAGGTGCCTTCAAAGTAGTTTATATATATTGGATCCTGTACATAGTCTTTAAGTGTATGAGATACAGTTTACATCTCTCTTAAAAAAAAGACCAAACCTCTATAGGTATATTTGGTTCAAAGTAATTTTCTTTCAATATGGTTCATACAGCTACTTTTAATGTTAACAGTTCAGTACCACCAAAAATGCTACTGCCTCCAATGACTAATTAGAGAGGTGACAGTAATGGTTTTCTAATTAAAGCAAATTTAAGTTTTGTATGTTAATTAGTCTCACTTAATATCAATTAAATAAAAGAATAATGGGGTCATTTCACATTTAAATCACAGAAGCTTCAAGCATAAGCTGCCTTAGAGGAAATTAGCTTGCAATTAAACAGTGTTATTAATAATTGCCTGTAAATGGTAACAGCCAAGCTGTTGCACAGGCCATGCCTAGTGGTTACAATTATAACCATCCACATAAAATTTGACAGGGGTAAATTCTGAATAATCCTCTCTCAGGATTTCAATTTGCTTAGTTTAAATCTCCTGCCTTTGTGATTGACATTGTTCCTTGTTTTCTGTCAACAAGACATTTGTTTCACAGGGTACTATAATGTGCTATTCTATATTACCATCCCTATCGGCCTTCATCTGCCTCCTGACAGCACAAACTCTTCACAGCTATACTTACAGGCAGAAGGTAATTTTTCCAACATAAAACCCCCTGTACTTACATGCAGTAGTTAACACAGAATGAGCCTCTGATCACACTAGAGCCCTTAATGTAAAAACCTCAATATGAGAACTAATAGTATTTTTTACTGACATAAGCATCCTTTTACTTGCACAATCTCTATATTAATAGCCTAAACCCATAACCAAGCAACTGATACATGCTGTCCTCAGAAAAAAAAATATGTATCCTTATTACAAGCTTAAAGTCTTAAGTTAGATATTTTGGTTTGGGTTTGTTTGTTTTTTTCTGAAGGGATGGACTGAACACCCATGCTCCTCAGTATTAGATAGCAGCAGTTCAGGGAAAGGAGATAAAGAAAAAAAGCCCACAACAAAACAACCACCTTATCAAAGTCAATATCAAAACACCATCTACCTTCAGCTGTGTTATGATTTTAGCCAAGGACTCTGACAGTATGAGATTTGTATGCAGTCTGCATCTAGCACAATAAAAAATAGCACCCCATCACACAGGATCACCCCATAAAAACTTCAATTCAAATGCAAGCTTCTCTAAAAATTCCCTAGGGGAAAAAACCAACAACAACAACAAAATACAGGTGGGGGGAGAAAGAGAATTTCTCATCTAGAAAACTGCATGATTCCCTTAGTAAATAAATTAAATACATAAATAATAACAGTAGCTCAAAACACAGGAAACACACCAGTAACATTATTGTGCTAGGCCTCTAAGCTTCTTCCTATTTAAGAATCTCAGCCAGCTGTTATAAGTCCTCCTAAATGCAAAACTGTAGGTTAGCTATTGAGAAACCAAGTCACTTCCTTAACTTCAGGAACAGAGTCACAAAAAAGATAAGATCCACTCAGCATCATTTGCTTAGCTGATTTCAGTGCTCCAAATCAATCCATACAAAAAAAAAAAAAACAGAGAAAGCAGTTTTACTGGTAAAAAATAGATTATAGCCCACCTGAGTTTTCATCTTTGTCAGCAGTGGTCTGATGAAATACAGCAAAAACTTGTATATCTTCCTTCAGCTTTGTCAGCAGTGTGCTCAGCTCAGCTGTAAATATCTATGCTGCTACTCTGACCTTTAATTAGTTAATCAAGCTCCTCTGCTTTATATTGGAATACACTGAACACAAAGTATAACATTCATAACTATCCTAGAAGTGAAGCCACCTTTAATGATATCTACTCAATGAAACAACACCTATAAAAACAAAGCAGCACCCATCACACTATGCTTCTAACCACCGTCTCCCTCCTCCAGACATTATAACCCTGCTGCTGAGAAGTCAGACCATATTCAGCTGTGTACTGAGATAAGCAACACCTGTTGTAGACTCTGATGTGTATAAAACAGACAGAATCAACGTTGGTTCTGTGTTTGGATAATGTCTTGGTATTAAACCCTTCCATAATAGGGCAGAAAGAACAAAGTGGAGGAATTGTTTTGTTGAACTTTTGGAAAACTGTCATAGTCTCCTTCACCCTACACATCAGCTTGTAGGCAAAGGGGAAAAAAACATAATCTAAAAACCTTCTTCTTGTTCCATTTGAATTTTCAGAGACCATAACTAGGGTAGTAATATGGAGGTAGGTTCTACAGCTGAGTTTAATGCTCAGTAAATTAGCATCTCTTATGCCGCTTTCTATTTCACATTTTCATGATATTCAAGCCTATTTTCCTCCTCCTTTCTAGAAGGTACATGGATTCCTACAGGTGTACCTGCTCAGAGATCACAGGGAGGCACTTGCAACTGGATCTGCCATATAGGGATTAATCTCTTAAACATACAGACAGCAGAAAACCACATGACAATGAATGGCTCTGAGAGACCAGGACGGCCTCAACTTCTTGAGAGCATTTTGTACCCTCTCTCTTTTATGAAGATAGGAATATCAGCAAAGGAATAAATATACAAATGAATGTTGGCTTATTCGCCCAGACCTTCAAGGAAAACAGCATATAAAACAGATCTCTTGCAGTCTCATGGCTGCCAGGGGAGCAGAGGCAGGTTGACTGGATGTGGCTCCTTCACCTCATTCTCGAACTGTTTACTGTAGGAGGTGGCAGAGATCCGACCCACAGCAATGACATGATTGTCCTGAGGATTCTGTCTGAGCCAAGGACAGCAGGATGCTGGGGATGGTTTTCTGCTGTTTTGGCCACTTCTCTGCTCCTTGACATCAGTGTTAAGTGGGTGCAAATGAGCATAACCAGAGCTGAAAAGGAACATTTCACACCCACTTCGGCAGGTGTAAATAACTATGCAAAGTACACAGGCAGGAATCCAGCCCCTTACATCCTCCTGCTAAGGCTGTAGTAGTACATATCCAAGTACTGTGTATCAATATAGAGGTAGGAGAAAATATTCCCTTTGTGAAAGTCAGGTTTGATGCAGTTAATGCTAAATCTCATTACTCTTTCCATCAGGTTTATACTCACTGGTTTAATGAGAGTGACATGACTAGGATTTGGCCTCCAGTCTATATGATGAACCTTTTCTGGGCTCCCTGTGATGATATTGCCAATAGATCTCTTATTCTTGGTTTTCTTTGTGAAATAAAAGAACTGTAGGGCTTTAGACCTTTCCCATCCTCCTAAACTAGCCAAATTGTAACAACCACAACAGCATGCTCCTGTCATACCTTTATCCAAGATTGGTGAGAAGCTGGATCTTCTGAGCTGTTTCAGAAGCCCAACTATCTGATGAGCTATTTCTGAAATTACTTTCAGATTGCGCTGTTGTACAACACATTCAGTAACCACAGGATAACAAGAGTGCAATTCAAAACTAGTGCACTGCAAGGGTTCAGATGGCAATGATATAGATAATAGCCCACAGTTCATTAATGTCTTATTCTTTTAGTTATAGCTTAGCTCAAGCACATTCTATCTACAGATGTATATGGACAATCATTTCTGGGGAAAGATACAAAACGAATAAATACCAACACAACAGTGTCAGCCCAGGGAGATAGAAATGATACACGATTGTCACTTCAGAGCAGAAATGTACACCTCCCAATGAATTCATAAGCTTATCACTCTCAAAATTCATGTTGAAAAGGACAACAATTTTATTGCTAACTGTCTTAGACCATATCGACAATGTTAGTAGTTAAGTAGTTAGGAAAAAAAAAAACAAAAATCCAAATGCCTAAA
Organism: Chloroceryle aenea; assembly: GCA_013399075.1. Taxonomy (NCBI): domain Eukaryota; kingdom Metazoa; phylum Chordata; class Aves; order Coraciiformes; family Cerylidae; genus Chloroceryle; species Chloroceryle aenea. The sequence goes on from VWZY01008839.1 coordinate 70,797, forward strand.
ACACAGAAAACCACAGCAGATCTGACATTAAAGGG
>VWZY01008839.1:70839-102981 GCA_013399075.1 Chloroceryle aenea
AAAAAGATGCCGGGAAGGTCTTGTTATACACTTTACAATGCCAATGGAAAAAAAATCACACTTCTACAGGCAAAGCCACCTACAAGTGCATGAGAAGATTTGAGTTTTAGTCCATTTTGGAAACGCGTTTACATTTCCTGAAGATGCCTAGACTGGTGCAAGCAGAGGGAACTCTAACAACAAGAACAACTGCAGGAAGATGCCCGAGCTTCAGTGGTGAATCTGGCTTTCACACAGACTAAGCTCGTGCAGAAAATCCTGCTTTGAAAAGAAGTACTGTTGGTATCACCAAGGAGCAGCTAGTTTTTGGACACAAAAGCAGTGAAGTTTGAGTCATATCTCCTGGTGTCTCTCCTTGAAAACCCTGCTTTAAGCCCTTTTTCATTGGTTGCAGTTGTTAATGATGGGGGCATAAATTAAACTGAATTATCAAAGCAATATGTCATGACAGGTAGCGGAAGCAATTGGTGCAGCCACTGCCACGTGGAAGGTCAGTCACAAAGCAGTGGTCTATATGATGTATTGTGACTATCAGTGGGAGAGTTGCAGACCTCATCCTGAAACCAACAGGCTCTCACTCAGGCCCAGGAAAAGCAGTAAATAATTCAGTGAGAATTCTTTCTGAAAAGCCCTTGAGTATGGCTAAGCAATAATGACCTTGTTTACCTCGTTTAGTCCCAAGTTCTCCAAGTAAGTGCTGGCCATGAAGAGTTCTTATGCTCTCTGATATCCAGCCGGGACAGTGTGTCCTGTCTTTGTTTTCAGCCATCAGGCTTGTGTCAAACACACCCTGACAGCTGCAAAATTTTTTGGTAAAAACAATAATTCCACTTTTCCTTTCCATCTGCCTGCAGATGGTTTAAATCTGACCCATCAAAAGGAGAAGAAAAAAAAAGGAAAAATAATATTCCAGCTGAGATGAAATTATAATGATTGCTGATTTCATATAAAGAAAATAACAGGTTTGAGATTTGCAGAAGAGTCCTTACAATGATGAATTAAACCATGCATGGGAGAACTGGAGGATTTACCAGTTGATCTGGGTTCTCTATACTTCATTTCAGACATCTTTAAATCAGCAAACATCCACATGAAATATAGTCAGCAATGCCTGTCATGGATGACAGCTACTTTTTTCCTTTACTAAAGAGAACCTTTGCCAAGAATGACTGAACTACAGTTCAAAATACTAGAAGGGAATACTTTCCAAATGGGTAAATTTGAAGCGTGAGGATCCTACTGAGTTTCAGTGTTCCTCTGAGCTTCTCTATAGTTCTAATAGAAAGAAATCCCAATGTCATTCCTTGCTTTTACCAACCCCCCTGCACTGCAAATGCTGCTTTGCAAGCTCACATTGTGAATAATGAGTTTGTTCCTGGAGAACGTCAGCTATTACAGGTAAATTACTAGCCAACTGGTTTCACCACTTGATGTCCACCTTTGATGAGACCAGCACATGATGTAAAGTAGCATAGATGCAAAGCAACAAAAATAAATTACTTTCTGTCTAGGAACATGGAGTGAAGAATGAAATGGCACCTCTTGTTGTGATTGTCTCTTCAGGACAGCACACATACATTGCAGTGAGGAGGAAAGTGAGAAGTTCACAAAATAGTAATTTTATTTGCAAGTCATGGATTCAAACAGTGATCTTGAAGACTTTACTGCATCATCAAGGCTAGCAGCAATTTCCAGTCACTGTAAGGTGAAACTGGTGTTACAGAATGCAGCAATAATGGAAGATGTCATGTCACACGAGCTGAGGAAACAAGAAACAGAATCACAGAATTACTCAGGTTGGAGAAGACCTTCAAGATCATTGAGTCCAACCTCAACCTAACCCTGCTACCCGAACTCTAACAACCCACCACTAAAACACGTCCCTGAGCACCACATCCAAACAATTTTTAAGCACATTCAGGGATGATGACTCAACCACTTCCCTGGGGAGCCTGTTCCAGTACTTAACAACCCTTTGTGTAAAGAAAATTTTTCTGATATCCAAGATACACCTACCCTGGTGCAACATGAGGCCATTTTCCCTTCTGTCACCAGTGAGAAGAGACCAACCCCACTCTTGATACGACCTCCTTTCACGTATTTGTAGAGGGCAATAAGGTCTCCCCTCGGCCTCCTCTTCCCCAGACTAAACAGCCCCAGCTTCCTCAGTTGCTCTTCATAAGGTATGTTTTCTAAACCCTTTCTAAATTAGAAGGATATAGCATTAAGGCATTGTAAAACACTATAGTTTGCCAGAGCATCTTGTCCCCACAGTATCAGACTTCTGCATTAGGACACAGGTAAGGTAAGGATGAGTTTCCTAACAGTACTAGATCTCATAAAGATCCCCTCAAGCCTATTTACACATAAACATCATTGACAGCAGGGCAAAAAGGCCAGCTAGGCTAACTAGGAAGCAAGGAGAATAAGCAGCAGCAGGTCTCTGTAGGATGCGCTTAAGCTTTTTCCCTGCTACAGTACATTTGGATTTTCTAAAGGAGCCAGAATGTCTACTGGGATCCTGCTGAATGATGCTCCACTTCCCCTTTGCCCTTTACCCAGAGCTGTTGCTCCTGCCAAGCGCTTCCATTTGCTGTGACTGAAACCACCAAATAAACAAATGGAGCTTGTATTTGTATAGCACCTTCTGACATCCACAAGTCCATCCAATATTTAGAGCTTATGGACAGATCAAACTCACTGTGTACACAGATACTAACTGTGTGACATAGAGTCACTGTGCCATTTCCATGGACATCTGCACTGCCAGACAACCAGGAGTTTGGAAGACTGCCCTAAAGCAGTGGAGCTGGGAAACAAGAACGAGAATAAGGGTGGAAAAAAGTCATTAAAAACAACAGGTGGCTAAGTCATACAAAATATCCTGTAGAATTCAGAAGCAGGGCAGAGAATTCCTGTGCATAAAGGATGAACTAGCCTCTCTGAAAGGATGTCTAAAAAGCAGCACACTGTTCAATTAAAAAATAAATAAATAAAATTTGAAGAGCCTTGTAGTGATATGGACTGAGCTTGTTCTGAGTAAGCTACTCTTCTCCTTACTGCAGTTATCCCAGTGTAGCATCACATCAGTAGCATCACATGCATGAGTAGGCTTGGGCTCTCCCTGGCTAAATAATGGACTTGAGGCTGCAAAACTGTCACCTTTTCCTAAGCAATAAATTGAATTCAGGAAATTAAGACCCACAGAGTAGTGACTAATGCTTTTGTCTGGCTAGTTCTGAAGTACCCTGCCTTCGGATAGCTGTGAATGCTGTGTTGTCTCGCATTCCCATTCTTGAAAGGCCAAGTTCAATCAGACCCAGGTGCCATCCCCTCTCTAACAAGAGGTGATTACTGTGTGCTGCCCTCGGGGCATGTGCTCTGTGGAAAGTAGGTTTCAAGGTACAGTAGAAGGTTCTTCACAGAAGTTCAGTCAGACTTTAGGGAATCATATAGGCCCATCCAGCCTCCTCCCTCTTTGTCCAGGGGGAATCACAGAGAAGTGATTGGAACAAACACAGATGCTTTAAAAAAAACAAACAGGGATGATGGAAAAAGTCTCCTCACATGAGCAACAAGTACACCCCACAGCTGCTAGCTTTGTTTTGCATATTTTACATATTTACATACAGAAAATATTTCCAAACGTCCCTGTATTTATTTAAAAGTCCATCAGTAACATGTCTGACAAAACAGATCAAGTGTAAATGTAGTCACTGGGTGACACTTCCCTGCATTGGTTTTAAAATTCATCATGGGTCCAAAGGCTGCTTGTAGTGAAGTCAACAACAACAACAACAAATCAAAGGAGGAAGAGCTAACTTTATAATTCTGAAGTACGTAGCAAAGGCCTTCAGCCAAACTGTCTGAAAGTCAATGAGGCAACACTTCTGAAACAACGACAACCAGTACCTTAGAGAAAGTGGGTTTTTTTCCTCATATCACAGTTACGAGGTGCTTACAGGTAGGTGGTGGGGGTGGGCTGGAATGGGAATAAATGCTTTGAAGGAAACTGCTCAAGATCAGGATGGGGGGGGGCGTGGTGCAGGTTGTTGACTCCTCCTAAAGCATATTTCAGTTTAAAAACAGGTAAGGTGACACCCATGTACATGCTCATCTTCAACTGACAATAGCCTCCAATCAGAAAAGGTCAAATGATTACCTGAGGAAGCATTTGGTCATGAACATTTCTTGGTTTTATTTGTAAGAACACCCTTCTCTTCCAGCCCAAACAGCCATGCATGGAACTGTGCAGCCCCACCATCCCTGGTCACCCTATGTAGGCACCATACAATTTGAAAAGTCTGGTCATGGGAAAGAGCATAGGGCTCTTCCCACATACTCCACCGATGAGAAAGCCAAAGAGGAAGGGATCATGGGGTGAGACTGTTGCTCCAAGCTGCCTTGTTGGGCTTACTTAGCAGGTGGAGCAGGAATCTATCCCTCAGAGCCAAGGAATAAACTTCTTCACAAAATCAGACCAGAAAGAAAAGGGTGAAGAAAAGCAGGGGTAATTGTGCAACTCACAGAGCTCCCACCCAGCATTGGCTCCATTGATCAGAAGACAGATAAAGCAGGACAGAAAAAACACACCAGTGAGTGAGTAAGATTTATCCAGTCACCCCAAAAGTGCTTTACTGATGAGGCTCTGCAGAATTCTCCCCATTGGCTTCTACACAGATGCCAAAATATAAGTTCATACCTTTTACACTAGGCACGTGAGAGAGACTAGGGAGTTTCCCACTGAGCAACTGGCTTCCTCAAGTTGAATTTTCTCTTTATCCATCTCCATCAGAAAAGAATAGAGTGTAACTCTTAAAAGGGAACAGATTTTTTTAGTTTTGGCCAGATATAGAAAACTTCGTTGCTATATTTGGCTTCCAATGTAGGACTCTCTGCTTGCTGGTAGGAGGAGGAAATTAGAGCTGGTGTTATTCATAGCTAAATGGGTATGAAAAACAAACCATCTCCCTTTGAACCTTGGTGCTACTATGGGCATTCACATAACAAATCATTTTCAAAACCTGTGGTACCTCTGTACATGCCATGGCCAACATCAAAACTTTATTACCCGCTTATTTTCCCATAGAGATAAATGGTTGCAGATGCACATTTATTGTCAAGGAAAAGACATTGGTGTAGTTCCTGGTGTTGGTTTGTTGTTTGGTTTTGGGTTTTTTTAAGTGTCATTTCTCACTTGTCTTCAAAGAAAGCAAAAGTGATATTCTGAAGGAGAGACAATTACTGGAAGGCTGCATCATCCAGCCCCCCTCCTCTTCCCAGCAACCTCAAAAAAGAAATCGGCTAAATAAATTAATCAGCATCCCAGCCCAATGCACAGCTCAGCTGTGAGGAATTCTCAACAGATGTCTTGGTCCCCACCCGGCCTCCCACATCACGCAGGCAGCATAATCCCTTGGAGTTTGAGGTCCTGCCAGGATGACTGGCCCCACCACCTGGGGTCTCCATGAAGGGCTGATGGCACCCCTCTCCCACAAGGGCCAGCCAGCCCCAGCCCCGGCAACTGGACCCTGGCCATGCTCACCTCCCTCTCCAGCACAGAGGACGCCAGCCCCACTCCTCACATCTTCCATGGCATTTCCCCTGTGTTAGGTGGGCTAAGCACTGCTGTGGTCACCCGACTGGATTCTGTGTGCAAGGGAAGCACCTTCCCCAGGCACCAAGCTAGGGCCCGTTTTCCAGATAACACCCAAAATGAGATTTATCCGGATGTAACCAATGAGATTCTCCATGGGTGTTAGGTCACTAAAGCCAGCTGAGTGACACTGATTTACATTTACAGAGGGTGTAGGTCATTATGGATAAAATCAGTCACAAATTCTGGAGCATCACTTTCCCTGCACTCCTTTCTTGATGCAATGAAAGCGTGTAGAAATAGCCTCCATGAGCACCAGGAAACCCAAGTAGGGGGCAACACAGCTGGAGCCCTGCTCTGGTGAGAGCAGTAGAAGTTACTGGGAGAAGAAAAAACACTTCAGCTAGCTCATCCCCTATCTTTACACACGCTTGCTTCCTAAAGCACATTTGCTTCACTGGGGATGGTTGTGATTGTCTTAAAGCAACAGGGCTCCCACATCTTTTCTCCCAGACAAACCATCAGCTCACTTTAAAGAAAATAAATTTCCTGCAATTTTTATCCTAAGTTTTCCTTGACACCTCATTTATGCCAAATTTCTAGAGCCCTCATATTGTTCTGGCATATTTTGATGGCTGTCACATTCCACTCTTCGTCTTTAATGTGTTAGCCAAATGATCATTAGGCATTATTTGCTTATTTTTTCAGCAGTCCACATTAGCAGCCCACATCCCATCTTCATGCCCACTGTCCACGGAGACAGTTCTTTCCCAGTAGCTCCTGGCCTCATTCTCTCCTACAGAAAGATTTTTAACATGGTCGTCTCCTTTCCTGGCCTTCCACTCCTTCAGTTTCTGGCTGGCAGCTCTCTCTATATCTTCTACATAGCCCAAGAAAGGAGAGCATGGTGATTTTGCAAAGAAAAAGCACCCAGCTTGCTGTCCGGTCTCAGAAAGAGGGCAAGGAGCAGGATGTATGGGGAAAATCCTGCTCATCTCCTGATGCTCTGAAACAGAGTACATCCCATCTGGTCAGGAACTTTTGAGGATTTTGCAACTAAATTCTTAACAGCTCCCTGCTGATTGCATGCAAGTGGCAATTTTTCAAAAGCTGAGTGATTGGCTAAAGTTTGGAGGTCGTCCGTCATCCCATGTTCCCTACCCCCCACCCCCTGTTGGAACAGTAAATGATGTATCTGTGACCACAACACCAAACCTTCAGCCCTCGAGCCAGAACATAGACATGCAAATATTTCTTAATTAAACAGTTGTAAAATATTTTTAGTAAGGGTAAAGTTATCTCCTTAGTGGGAATCACTGAACTTTGGAAAAAAAAAAAAGTCAATTTGAGATAAATAACTTGCACACATATTTTCTACTTGATGGCTGTCAAAACTGACAGAAAATTATAAAATCAAAATAGGTCTTAAACTAAGAAGTGTCAGGTTATGATTCTACTAGGTCTGATTGTAAAATAGCCTCTAGTGTTAATGCAACTTAAAAATATGTTTAAAAAAAAACCCAAACACAAAATAACCCCCACATTGTAGAAGAAGCAATTGAAGAAGCAGTATGCGAAATCAAAAGCTAGTGCCTTCATAAGAGCCCTGCTTTAAATCCCTTTGATGCTAGGCTTTCACTCCATCCAATTTTAGTAGAGAATGAGTTTAAAACACTTGTCGTCTGTTGAAAATGTAAAACCCTTGGCTCTAAAAATTAATCTCATAAAAAAAATAGAAACTCAGGATGCTGTAATTTACAAAGAGATTTATGAGTTCTTCCGTTGCATAAGAATAAAAATAAAGCATTAGGTAATTGTTGAGAAATACAGACCAAACTGAAAATGCTACATAAAAAATATAACAATAAAATTCACATTAAATTATTTATTCAGTAATTAAAACAGTGACACTTTTCTTTCTACAAAGCTCCCCCCCTCCCCACCCCTCCCAACAGTTTTGAAGAGCAGGGCAAAAAAGTTCAATGGAGTTTTGAGGGAAGCAGGACTGGAAAACAGGTTGGGGGAGGAGTGGGACCCTGATTTGACTGATGATTTCATATAACAGCTACAAACAGCTAGCAGGGAAAGTGCAGCATAGTTCTGCAGATACTTTACTACATTACTGTAAACTCAACTGCTACAAATCAGTTGTCTATAGGTACTAGCTACCTGAGCCCATGCTTACCACAATCCATGCTGATTCCAACTGATGTCCACCAATGCTGGGCCAGACTCCAGGCCACCACATAGTGCCAGCCAACACTGACTGTAATTTAGGCACTTGAGACTGGTCCCAATGATCTCAATGACATTGAAGATTTCCAAAGACACTGAGGGAAGGAAGCAACATTCCAGCTCCTTCACGCAAGCAACCATCATCACTGATGCACAGCTGATCCATCTTGAATGCTTGAGCCTTTGAGCAGGTGCATGAGATAACCATGATGGTTTAATTTCCCCCATCCCTAAGCTACCTTTATTGGGAGCTAAAAACATTCTGCATTTCGCAGGGATCTTCAGCCCAGTTTTCACAGGTCCCACCATGGTGTCATGGAGACTGCAGAGCAAGAACAGGGAGAGGGTCATGGGCACAGTCTACACGAGGGGTAGCTAAAACACAGGTTTCTGGGGACACCTCTAATTCACATTGGCAAACAATTCACTCCATAAAATGGAGTATAAACCTGCCAACACAGTCTGATTTTTAATGTGCTGAGCAGTGGCTGCTCAACCATCTACAGACAGTGCTGGAGAGGATCATCTCTGCTCCTAGTTCTACCATCTTAATGTTTACAAGAAGTCTGCTCCTGCCTCTCCTGTCACAGGGACTGGATTTTGACCTTGCTCAGGCAACAGCCCCGTAGTCCTTAAAGGGACATCCTCCTGCATCACAACTGTTGATTGCGCCCAGAGGGCTAATATGTAAAAGCAGTATTTATTTCCAAATATCTTCCTGCTTTACATGAAATTTCAGTACCAAACAACATGCATCAGCCTTTTTTTTTTTTAAATCCACACACAAGTAATATTTATCGACACATTAAATTCAAGCAGTCAATTTAAAAAATATATATATTTCTAAATCGTCTATAAGAAATATAGGCTGCTGGTCCATTGATATGGAGAAAAAGCTTGTACCTGAAAATAATTAAAAGAATCATATTCAAAAAGATATGCTTGTCTGCTGAAAGGCAATATATTGCACCTCTCTACCTAACTGCTGACTTCATGGTCATCTTTACAGACACAACAAATCAGGGTTGCTTGTTGTTTGTTTGCTTTTTTGGGGGTGTGGGCTGTTGTTTGGTTTTGTATTTTACAAGTATGGAAAAATTCCATTCACTCCTGAGTTAACAGAGAATGCAATAAAATGCCTACATTTTCCCAGTCTCAGATGAGATTTAGTGATGTTATTCATTTCCAGAGGATGTGCACTTGAAGTATGAGGGTAGAATGAAGGGAACCAGGTATAGCTACACATGTATGTATATATATACACACAGGGAATTGTGGGAAGAGGGGAGCAAGGCATACAAAATAGCCTGAAGCAGAAAGGCTGGGTACAGGCAACTCAGTCCTAAATGCAGGTGGGGGGAAACGTGACTGTCCCCTCACACAACATCATACACTCTGAAAGCTGTGATAAGATTCATTCTTGAAAGCATGTTTTGAAGCAGAATGTTGATGACCGAGAGAGAACTGCCATTCCCTGAAGATCTTCCCGCTATGAAAGAAGTATCATATAAACCAATAACTGAATTTGAGTGTCTAGTGAAGAAAGGAATCAGAATAAAGTGCATTTTAGTATTGCCAAGCTTAGCTTATTCAGCTCTCCAGAACCCAAATCTGCTGGGCAGTCAGTAGCTGATCTATTCCACCCTCTTGCTGGGATGGAAATGACCAGTTGTAACAAACTGGTATCTGTTTTTCAAAAACTGGTGGACAGATTTAACCCTCACAGTCTTAAAACAGACACAAAAATTGACAGCAGATTTCTCAGCAGAAATAAAATCAAATCCTGGACAACTTTAAGGAGTACAGTATGTAGATTTTCTTGAAATAAAACAATAACTTCCTTATGTTCTCCCAGAAACAGTGACAGAGTACATCATGTTTTATAAGTCCTCACAAAATGAATCATCTACGTTCTTGGGACAGTATCAGAACTCACCACACATAAGAAAAATGAAACAACTCCTTTAGTAATGCATTAAGACACATAACTTGATTTTAAGGGCCTTTTTTTTTTCCCCTATCTGCAGAAACATGAACAGTCTTACCATTTCTGTTTCTTTCTCACTGACATCAATTCTCACTGCAACTGCAGTGTTGTGACCAAAGTGCTCCCCTCCTCTTTCAAGAACAAAACCATCACAGCATCTGCTTCTCATAAGCACATTTGTGCATGTGTATAAGTGTGCGTGTATGAGCAAGAGAGAGAGAAGTAAATGCTGAATTTAACTTAAAAGTTTTTCACAGGGAAGGATTTTTCTTTCCCACCCTTCAAATTGTGGAATGTAGAAGTAGGGATACTGCTATGCACTTGTGCTTTTACTTTCAACACACTTGTTAGTACAGGGGCGGTTAGTTACTAAGGAAAAAAAAATGAATTTAGTTGACTTCTAAAGTCAATTGACTGGTGTATGAATGGCTATAGATAATAGCAAGTTTTTATTGGCACTTGTCTCCCAGAGCCTGCAGAGCAACACAAGTTCCTTCAGCACACTCACAGATTCAGCAGTGGAAACTGGGCACATAACAGTAGTCCTTGAGGTGGAAGAGACAATAACTTCCCCACATATTCATCCCCACTACCCATCAACTCAATAAAACAATCCAGAAAGGAATTCCAGTGCAAACTGTGGGCCTGTTTTTCCTGTCCTATTTCGCTTTGACATCTATAGGGAACAGGAGGATGTCCCTCATTATCTGAACTTGAAAAGAGGAAGGCAATGAACTGACTGCTCTTGCTAGACTTTCAACTATTTCAGGAAGTCAAAACCAGTACATCTCAAAAATAAATGTTGCTTTTTCTTTTGCTCCCCATGGCACCCAAACTCTCTAGCCGTGAAGTTCAAAGAGGATATATTGTCTCTTTGCCTTCCATCTTTGCCAAGACCAGAAAAAAAGAGTTATATTTAAAACAAGGTTGGATTTTTCCCCCCCCTTGTATTTCTAATATGGTCAGAGTTCTTAAGTTAGAACCCTTATTCTTGAAATATTTCCTGAACTATACTGTCCTGATAAGAAGGTGACTTGTGGAAGCTATTACTATGTTCCCTCCCATACAGTTTTCCTATTGCTTTGCAAATTCATTGACAAATTAAGGAGCTAGCTCCACCAGAACAGCAATAATACATAGGATTGTCATGAGACTGAAATTTATTGAGAAAGAAATGCTGGTGGACTATAAAGATGAGGGGAAAAACACCCCATCACATTTAATTTAGCAACCCAACACAGAAACTACAACCCTACTATTTTAAAGTAATATTTAAGCATAGTCCATTCAGTACTTTTATGCTGTCTCAAACTTCAAATCCAGCAAGGTACACTCTTAAAGGTCTTGCCAAATTGTGACATAATCCTAATGCCTCCAGTGCCAGCATGTCAAGCCTTCTCATGCAGCAAGGGAGAACACTCAACACCTCATAGGATCAAGTTCAAAAAGCCTGAAGAGAAGCAGCAGCTTAGGGAGGGAGAGGCCCGAACCTTGAAGTGGCATGCATATCCCAACACTCCCCCTCCCCTTTCACACGCAGATCCATGTGGTCTCCACCTGAGAAACCTACATTTACAATGCTTGTTGCCTTAAAATTAAACTGTTTCTTATCTCAGCCATGTGTTTATGTCTTGATTTCCATTTAGCTGGTTTGTCTTTCAGACAGGGATGTCTGAAAACAGTGATAACAGAAATATAATAGGTTATAAGGACCTTAGGAAATATTACAGAGGGGTCCTAAATGCATAGAACAGAAAGGTGACATCTCCAAGCAACAGCTAGGATACGGCAACTTGGGCCCTGATTTGGTGCTCAGTCTCACCTAAGCATATGCTGACACTCACTGGAGTCATCAAGGGCTGGGCATAGAGGCTGACCCAGGTTCAGCACATTGCAGGACAGGGCTGTCAAGGGTAATCTTGCAGCACTGATACAGGATTGGATCATGCTCACCTTGGCTTCAAGTAATGTCCTTATTATGCAAGTCAGACTCAAGGCCCAGGCCAGAAATGGGGTTTCCCAAACACCTTGCAGAGCACTCTGATTAGACATGGCCACGTCATTTTCAAGTTCAGATTCTTAACCAGACAGAAGCCAGGCCTGAACTTGTGCACGCTCAGCATGTGCAAGTTCTTACAAAATTCAAGAGCTGCAGCTGGGGTCTCGTAAGGCTCACAGCTAATCTGGGGGTAGACAAGCAGACTCTGAAGTCAACAGGAGTTGAAAATTTCCTTGAGGTACTCAGCAGATAGATCAGGCCAGTTGAAAATGTTTTGTCTCCACAATTTACACATTTTTATAAAACTGACATTTCATTCCTGAATATTGATGTTACAAGTTATAACCCTTGAAGTGGCTTAGATGAAAGTCCTGTCTTGTGAGTTAAAATAAGAATATTAAGATGTTTATGAGCAGTGTGAGGGCCTGAAACATAATCCACGGGGGGCTAAATCAACAGCTTCAATGGATCATCTATGAGGCCCAAACTCATGTCAAATTTAAATCTGTACAAGTATTTGGTCCCATTTTGAAAGAACGGATGGGTTGGAAATGCAGTTCCTGTAAACCCAAGCTTTGCTCCACACTAAAGGTGTGTTTGCACATTTCTGACAATCAGCACAGCACAAAGCCACCTTTAGAAGCAAGAAAATAAAACACCCTTACTACAATCTGACACCAGGAAAAATATTTGGCTGAAACTTTAGGTGCGAATTATACTTGCTTAAGCTACAACAGAAGGACAAAAACATCAAAATCTAGTAATCTGGAAACAATGAAGGTTTAGCTCTTTAAAAGGAAAGAAAATATTGATATTTGAGGTAACAAACAAACAAAACAAAAAAAAAAACAAAATGCACAAATGCATCACACACATCTAAAAATAGCATTTTATACATTTTTTTGCCAGTGCTTCTCTGAGAGCAAGTTCTTTAAACAGAACTTAACAATTTTACAATTTTTTTTAAAAAAATATGTCATCCTAAAATAGCCCATCAATCCTTACCCAAACTTTCTGTATTTCTACAAAAATAGATGCACAAAGAGCTACAAAATACTGTATTCCTGAAGGGAGGTGCACTGTAGTCAAGGGAGAGTCTTTTTCCTGACAATTGAGACTGTTGATAAAAATATCAAGCTGAACAAAACAAAACACTGTTAAAAGAGCAGAAAGGAGTTAGGTTGCCCAGCTGCAGCAGGCTCAGATGAGGAAAGAAAGAAAAGTTAGGTTTTTGTTTTTCTCCAACACTGCAGGACCCATAATGGCCTTACAAACAAAAGGCTCAATAGCAAAACCAGGATGGTTGGCTCTTCATCTTCATATGTCCTTTGCCCCAAGCAGAAGGAGTCAATGACTGTTATATCACCCGCCCAGCTGTTCTGACTCCAGCTATAGCTGGTCTTAATTTTTCTGAACTTCAGAACCAAGAAGTTTCCTTGCTCTTGTCCTGATGCTGTAGACCTACATTGCAGAAAAGAAAAAAAAAATATTAAAATTTGATACAGCTTTTTTCTCCCCAAGAAAGTCAAGTGAGGATCAAGAGGTTTTGATTTAAAAAAACAAAGGAAAGATACCCCCAAACACAACTTACCACACTACTGGATACGTTAGTAACATTGATATTGCTCCCAAGTTTTTAGTTTATGTGGGATAAGCTTAAAACCACACTTAAGTTTTAGATTGGCTCAAGCGGCTCAGGAATGCTGATAAAAATTCCATGTGTGCTTCCTTGTTTTGACCTCATTTGGAGCATGGCGTGGCATGATAAAATCCTCCAGCAAGGTGGAAAATAATCCAGTGTGCAACAGAATAATTCTTCCTGATAGGGGCCACCCACAGACCCTACCTCTTTTAGGAAAGGCCTGACACTTTATGATCTCTCAGTTTCTGTGGCATTTCACCTCACCAAGAAAAGAGGGAAAATGTTCCTGCAGTATGTAAAAAAATCCAAATAATTTCACCTACAGAGTGTTGGATTTTTAGCCAAGAACGGCTAGTGCTTCCACATGGGAAAAATTAATGATTTTCAGCTTGCATTTGTTACGAGTTCCTCTAACATTTTCCTTTATGAAAACTAAGGACTATCTAATAAATGTGGTGCTATGTTGTGGCTTTAGCATTATAGACTTGGAAGCTGTATTATAATCTAGGATTTCTCTGTTCCAGAGGGATTCAATCTTTGCTAGATTTACACCCAAAAGGGCGTATACCCCAAATCCAGACAACAGAGGGGAAGGTGCAGATAAAACATCCTGAAAAAGATACATTCTTGCTCATTTATAGAGAAAGTAAAAAGGAGAGAGGTGCAGGCACATATTTGCAAAGGTAGTTAAGACACTTAAGACTTATGGATTTAAAACCTGCCCTTGATGTTTTGAGCCAAGTATACCTCATTTTGTGAAGTGGAGGTGCACCTCCCACTATAAATCTTCATTGCTATAAACAAAGCAATGTTCCATTCTGTCTCAGACTATATATATTGCTCTACTATATAGTGTACCGAGACCAATGCACTGACTACCTGATCTGCTAAGAATATATCACCAATTTCACCACTATAAGTAGGTGCAACTCCAGACTTCCATTATGTTATAACCACTGAAGCTCCATGTTCATTTGATCTTTAACTTGTGAAAATTGACAGATATATGTGCTAAGCATGGATCTCTCATTTCCATATCTGATCACATAGTGGAACACAAAGTAAGACCGTAAGTTTTAAGAAAGCCTAGCCAGCAGGATGAGTTCAGATCTGATGACTGCCTCCTTGTTTTGACAGTACAAACAGTTGAATATTTAATGATAATCAACATAAGCAAAGCAAATCATACAAAACAATCAGTTAGCAGTCACATAACAGATGACAGCATATTGCTCTAAACATGTGAGGCTTCCTAAGCAGCATCCAAACACTTGTGTATCCAGCAGTGAACAGACAGGGAAAGCAGAGCACACAGGTACAGCATGCCAATCCCCATTCAGTGGCTTTCTGCTCCATTTCACAGGTACTTGCACCTATTTCTTTGGACTGAAAAAAATGGTATATACCTCATCTAAAGCATGCCTACAGAAACATGTTCAATGAAGAAGTCTCCTTGTTGCTTAAGAGTCACTTGTTTTCCTGGCAGCATCATTCAAAGCTTCCTTCAAATCTCTCTCAAAATTAGTAATGAAAATTTTGTGCTATTTTTTCTTGTACTGTTTACAATATTTGTAAACAAAGGTAACAGCACCCCCACCCGCAAAAAAAAAGAAAGAAGAAAAAAAAAAAAAAGAGAAGGTCAGGCAACAGAAACCTTAGTAACCTTTCAGCGTGTAAAGAAGTCATATAAGCATGTAAGTTGGAGCACTAATGGCCACCAGAGGCAGTGGAAGCCTATGAAAAGAGAAACTCATAGCAGCATAAAAAAAAAAAATTAAAATACCACACACGCATCTACTTAAGAGAACATCCACCTGACAGTAGCAAATGGTAGAAGGGGAATAACCAGCTGATCTGACATCTTCTATTTAGGTGTTTTTGCAACAAAACTGTAGGAGGGGGTTTAAGGTACAGCTATTTAAGACTGAACAGACAGAGAAAACAATCCAAAAAAACTTATGCTGTCTTAGTTACAGAACTGAATGTGAAACATTTTTCCATGCCTTTTTCTCATTATATTCCACCTCCTTCATGGCAAGTCTATTTGCAGTCCTAATATGCCATTGAAGTGCAACCCTGCTACTAACTGAGAACTTTCACTTGCAGCCTGCATCGATAATATTTTCCTCTTAGCAAGGACATCCCCATTTGCATTGCACGAGTCGGTATTGCCACACCAGCACAAATTCTCATCTCCGGGATACTACCATTATAACTAATTGCCAGACAAGCAGAATGCAGGTTCTGTGGGAACATCTGAACAAACTTAATGAGTTGTGACAAAGTCATGGGTTGTGTGGGAACAGAGACAACTCTACAGGAGGCAGAAGACTGACCACTCATATTTCATATTCAATGTGACACAGGCATTTCCAAAAGTGGACCTTCTATAGCTAGCCGGGACTAGAGGATGTCTATTAATTCGTCTAAATTTAAAGTTATGCACCTTGATGTGCATATCTGTGCATGATAAAGGATGTGCACCTCAGTTTCAAGATAGACTTACAGCCCTCAGATATGCCAAAATCCTGCTCTGCTTTTAGCGTACTGGGGCTACAGAAAGCCTCCTCCAGCACATCTGTCCAACAGCAGGACAGGATATCCTCTTATCCTCTTAGGCTCTGCAGTAGCAAGGCAAATTTCTCTTCTTTCCTCCTCACAGGGCTGCCCACAGACCTGGCAGCTGCCAGCAACACCAGATACAACTGATCACCTGAAGTGCAGGGTGTACAAGGCAGCCTCCCACCCTGCTCCTGGGGAAAGCACTGATGGCCATAACCATCAGCTCCACTGCAAGACAGCTATTGCCTTCCCTACCCCTGTGGTCTTAAGTGCTCTTCTTGTCTTGTGCACCCTTAATGTAAACACAAGGATTTAGCACTGACACCGTGGGATTATGGCTGGTGCAATGCTCTCTCTGTATGTATCCTATGAACCACAGTCAAAACTGTTAGAGGCTGACCCTGCTTTGCTTGATATCAGAGGGCAAGGAATTCTGGGTTTATATCAATTCTTGATATAAAACATACTTTTGCATTGAGCATTATAACTTGGGCACTTCAGGTTTGTAAAGGCACTGCATACCAGCAGCCACAAACAACAGGTTTTAGTAGATTTTGATGTAGACAAGTATTTTCTTTAATCCCACTTGTACCAATAAAGAAGCTTCTAAAAGGGTTAATTTGCAGCACACAATGTGAGGATTAAGCCACATTTAATGAGAATCAGGTAGCTAAATCCCTCTTCATCCTCTAAATCAGGACCATGTAAATTCAAACAGATGTGTAAGACAGATCAATACTTTGTTAGCTCCATGAACCCTGATATGCTGATGTCCCACAAAATCTGTTCTGAAACATCAATTCCCAAACTATACCATGCATGCAAGGGGAAACCCCTCTTAACTTTTGAAGTGAATCAGCATCATCCATTCATGAGATCAAATATTTGGTTTAGTATAGCAGAGATGCAACAATGTAGCTGGAAGAGGGTAAGATTACAGACAGCCTGCCCTGATCCCAACACTATCATTCCACATAATTCACTGTGAGGAATTTTGCAAATGTTTCTATAATCGCATGTGACAGTAGCACAAGAAATGTGACCCACATTAAGAGGGAAGGGAATCATTTTCATATCTGAAGAGCTCTGGAAAGCAATGTCTAGGTATAGATCAAATGAGGTTTTTTTTTATACAAATCATCTGAAGCTCATGGAATCTGATACATTGACAGCTCCACAGGTTGATGTCTTTTATTCTCCAGGAGCATATAAGCAAAGACTTCCAGACTGAATTTTTTTTATTGAAGTTTTTCCACCTTATCTCGCTCTAAAGAAACCACTTCTATGCCGCAGACAGCCAGTATACACTCTTCCAGGCCCTTCAGTTTTTAACCTTTGTGTTGAGACTCCCATCTCACATTATTGTTAAATGTAATGAAATTTTGCATGATGTGGAAGACTTAGCCAGTATAATCCTTCCCTGGACTGGACACGGAGCAAGAGAAGCTTCAGGTGTTCTGGTGAGTGCTTGATGTGACTCAGTGTTGTGCCTCAGCAGCCCTCTCCTCTTCCCAGCAGCATAACACACCTCCCCTGGGATGACACTATTTGACATGCACACAAAATACTAGGGCAATTCAGCTCCCTCTTCTCACTATGATTGCCCCATGAATGTCCACCACCAAGCATTTGTCTCAAATGTACAAGCTGTAGGCAAGGTTGAAAAGGGAGCTCAGAGCCTTCCTGCCCTTCCCAGTAAAACTCTGCTTGGAGAACACAGGAAAGGTAAGTGTGCAGGGTAAGACAGCAAATAATTGTAACGTAGGCTACCACTGCTTGCTGTGTTTCCTTGCTTGTTCCCTTGTTTCCAAAGCCTTGTGTGCCAAACTGGAGCTGCCCAATAAGCTTCTGCTGTTTGTGTTTTCGGTGCATGGTCATTTTGCATAGTCACAGACAAATGAGACATCGGTCTGCTGAGGTCCTCCGTTCCTGTAATTAGTCACACATTTGCCCTCTTTTCTGTTGCCCCACAGGAACTCATGGACTAAAACCCACACTTTAGGTAGGGGCCAGAAATTAACATTTCAGGCTTTTCCACTACCTCCCACACTGAGAGGCAGTGGACGTGAAAGCTGCTGTTGAGCACTGACAAATCAAGATCCTGACAAAACTACTATCCAACTGTGCCCTTCAATAGGGATTTTCACAAGGAGAAAGCAGCACCAAGCAAAGGCTGTGCTAGTCCTGTAAGGCACTGCTAGGACTCCTTGTCCTTTTTGAGGTGCTGTGCTCTTATAGAAAAGACACCTGGCACCTGGTTTATTAGATGCATTACTACTACCAACAAAGTAACGGTAAGCAAACCAGCTTGACCACCACTGAAGCAACTCACAGTCTAGGCTGGACTTATACCTAAGCCAGGTGGCAGTTTCTCCTGACTAACAGTCCCTTACACAGTTCTTGTCTCCATACTTCAAAAAGTAGGTCATATATCAGAGCTCTGGAGCTGGACAGCTGGGGCTATACTTAGACCGAGGGCTCATCCCCTCTCCTGGTGGCAGCGACAATATGCTACACATCAGCAAAGGCAGCTCACTCCCATTATGGAATTTATCAGAAGGTCAAAAGTTGAGATCCCAGTCTTGTCAGATTATTTTATACCGAAAAGCATAAAATGTAAATTCTCTTGTATAATTGGCATGGCAGGAAATGTCATAATAGATATAAAATTGTCCAGTGTTAATCCTATTGTGCCTTTTCTTCATTTCTTGAGGCAGCAAGTGGCATAGTAAATAGTAAATCTAAATATAAAAGATTATTCATTCCCAGTTGCTATTAAGGGACAAGAGAGAGATTTGTATTAGGTTAGCTCAATTGTAATTGTGTTTTGGGTTCATAGTATTTCATATTTAAGTAACAGCATTTCTTTTCTCCACTAATTCTTTGCTCTAATCAAAGTAAGGAAGTGCTTCTCATGCATGGAATCAGTTAGCTAGAGCTACCAAGAAGACAGCCAAACAGATACTTTAAGGAAAAGGGAATAGAGATGTATGCTTAGTATTTCCTAAATAAATAAAATAATGTGTTTAAGAAGTATTAACCTGCAAGGATTGTTGTTGGTGAGATAAATAACAAGCAGAAAAAGGAGACATCAACAGTGCATATGAGGTCCAGGATGTATGTGCTGGAAACTGTTAGCCACCCATCACCTGATCACAAGCAACTGCAAACAGTGAGGTCTCTTAGACTGCTCCTGATACTGTGATGAGAGCCTGCCAGTCAAAGCTCCCAGATGCAAATGTAGTTTATGGAGGCTGTCCTATGGCTACCAACCCTGCAGTAAAATGAATCTAATTCACAGACCTCTGCGTAGAACCTACAGAAAGAAGTTTAGTTTGATGGTGAGCACAGCTCAGCCAGCATCTCTATG
Organism: Chloroceryle aenea; assembly: GCA_013399075.1. NCBI lineage: Eukaryota > Metazoa > Chordata > Aves > Coraciiformes > Cerylidae > Chloroceryle > Chloroceryle aenea. The sequence continues at coordinate 90,231 of VWZY01008839.1, forward strand.
TGACACCTGGATACTACATAGGAAGGAAATGCTGATCTGTTCCAATTGAGATGAGTAAGGTGGAGTCTTTGTGTACTGACAAGCTATTGGTTCAGTCCTCATTGGAACTCTGTTTTGGTGAATGCACATATGAACTAGCTGAACAAGCTGGAGGCTTTCACATGGAAGTTTAATTAACCATGTCCCACAAGATTTAAGCCAAAATACAATGTATCATGTCACAACTCATTTGGCTTGAAAGGGACCAAGACATACAAAGGTGTCTCAGCAAAAGGCAGTGAGAGCTGTAGGTTTCACAGCTCATCTGCCCTGACAGCAATTTCAGGAGGGATTCCCACCTGGAAATATATTTGGAGAAGGCTCTGAGAGCAAGTTCAAATTCTTATTGCTAAAACAAGTCACAGACACTATCAAACTATCTTACCTGCATCAAACCCAAAACTTGGCACAATGTCCACCGTTCCATGAAAGGCTCCAGCCCATGCTGAGGTAGCACTGGTGACAGCAGCGGGATCTGTCTTCGTCACGTCACACTGGGGAGCAGGAATCCTGGCTGCACGGACTGAAGGCATCAGCAGGGACCCATACCGGGGGTCGCGGTGCGAGCTGGGATGGTGATGGTGCATGTGTGGATGAGGGTGATGGCGATGCATGTACACGTCATGCATGTGTGCATATGAAGGGCTCACCTGAGATGCTAAAGGATAATGCCAGGATTCAGATGCAGCAGGGGGAGGAGGTGGGGCAGTCTGATGAAGGCCATGTCCTGGCCAGCTGCTGGGATCTGGTGTTGGGAAGGTGCCTGGTGCAGTAACGGGGAAGTCAGGGTGTACTCCACTTAAGCATGGTGGAGGGGGAGGCTGATAAGAGCTGGTCCAAAATGAAGTTGGGAAACTGCTCCTTTGGCTTGTAATTGTTGAGCTTTCTGGTAGAGAGGAAAGAAATGAAGTATGACTGAAGCTGAACAACAGATTTAATGACAAAAACACCACAATTTTTTACTCTTTAAAATTTTTCACACTGAACTCAAGCTTCCTCAGCAATTACAGCATCATAGGACAGCTGAGGTGGGAGTGAACCTCTAGTCCAACACCTCTGTTTAAGTGGGATGATCCGGAGCAGGATGTCCAGGACCATGTCCAATTAGTTTTTGACTGACATCCAAGCACCACAACCTCTCTGGGCAATTGTTTCAGTGTTTAGCCATCCTCAAACATAAGGAGGAAAAATAATAATAATAATAAAAAAAATGTCATGTGTTCAGGTGGAATTTCCTGTTTTTTCATGCATGCTTATTGCCTCTTGTCCTGTTAGCAAGCATTGCTGAGGGCAGCCTCAGGAGAGCTCCCCCATCTTCATTCCTTGCCATCAGGTATTTATACATATTGATAAGATCATCCCTGATTATCAGATCTTCTTAAAATAATTGCATGCTTTAATGGGATAAGGATTGTATCTAATGCATCTTAGGTTCGTCTGTTATAGAAGATACCATGTTACCCTGTACCCAATAGGATCAGACAAGCAGAAACATCTAAGTAACTAAAATAAGCTTTTGTCAGAAATAAGACTCACTGCTTCTTACAGCTAGGGCTCAACTTACATTTAAATGGATTCCGATACCTATACATTATGAAATCACATTCTAAAAATTCCTCTTCTGAAGGAGCAGTTAGTGTTTTTGATGTGAGGAAAGTATTGGCATCTCCATTCTCACTATCCTCTTGCCACCTCATGTTTGAAAGTACTGCTTTTTGCAATATATCTCTGCTCAAACAAGGCTTTCTTTGGTCAAAGATGAAAACATAAAATACAGGACTTCACCTCTGATGAAAGAGCAGTCATAAAAATAGCCTATGGAGAAACAAAGCCAAGGAAGTTTAATATTTGATGAAGCGAGGAATCCTCTGTTCCTCATATAACATTTACAAAAATATTTATATTATTTTTTTAAATGACCTTTTATTTTGCTTAGTTTAATAAGCAACTGGAATGAGACTTAGGTGAAGACACCATTGAGAATGAACAGATTCTTCAAACACTTCTGCCTCTGAACTTTGCTTACACAAAATTATTTTGGAAAGAAAAACTGTAAATGTGCTTTCTGAATGCTTCACTAGGACACTCATGTATCTGTTTTAAAATCCATTTAAACCATGGATTTTTTTTTTTCCCAAACGGAAATTGGCTTTGATTTAGGCAGTTTAATGAGCCTGAATAACTTCTGATATTGGAAATAAACTGCAAATGCACTACAGATGAATGTAGAGAACTTCTCTTTCTGTCATACTTCTGCAAGCTTATCTAGCAAACTGTACTCCAACATGTCTTCTTCAAAAGGCTGGGAGTATTTTCAGCAACATTATTTCTATTGTAATTCATTCTAGAAGTCTGAAGAGAACTTCAAGTATATTCCAGAAGCCTCAGCAACCCTTTTAAATTGTACTGTTCCTTATTTCTAAATTGTTCCTTGTTACAACAGATTAGGTTGAGCTGAAGAGTGAATATGGCCTACAGTGTTGGCAGCAAGGCTGCCAACAAGAAGCAAAACCAAGCTTCTTTGTGTCCAGTCTGTTGATTTCCTCACTGCTTAATAGAGGAGCACAGCTTAATAATGCATTGCCAGCATTCTGGAAAAATAACCTCTGTAATTGAGAGGTTTTTTGTAAACTATCTGGCTGTTATCTACATGAAAAAGCCCTAAATCTAAAGCATCTCACTTAAGGAAGAAAAAAAAAAAAAAAAAAAAAANACATAAAATAAAAAAAAAAAAAAAAAAAAAAAAAAAAAAAAAAAAAAAAAAATCACAGAAAAACACAAAGTATCCACAGAACAACTTTAATACCAGCAGAGAGCACTTTAAGGCACTGGTTTTGCCACTATGAATTCACCCCAGATTGAGTACTAGCTTGGCTTTACTGATCATGCAGAAGGTCTAGGCCACTGAAGACATGTTTAGTCATCTCCATTTTTCAAACCAGTGCACATTTCACAAAGCCTTTACCACTGTCAGAATCTGTCACGGACCAACCGCTATCGAGACACTATTGAGTGTAAACACAGAGGCCAACCTCACTGGTCAAGGCCAAGTCATGTCACTGGAGATACAGTGTCCATCCAGGTTATAAGAGCATGCAAGAAAACTTCATTCACCCAAAGTTCTCACATAGGATGCTACTATTAAGCATGTAGCAACCCCATCAACAAGAACTGCATCTGTGCTGAGCCACAGCTGCCAACCACCACAGATTTCCATGGTGTTTGAAAGGTCTCCTTTCATTCCCACCCTTAAAACAGCAAGCACAATCAATTATCTTTATAGACACCATTGTGTCAGATACCTGGCATCTATGGGACATGGCAGTGGAGAAATGGCCACTTCGGCACTGTCCTTGAGAAAGAAAAAAAATAAGCTGCACAGCTTCCACAGGCTTTTAGGAGTGGGGCAGGATGCATTTTATAAAAATTGTCTGCCAAGAAAGATACTACATTTACCACAATTTCCTACGCTAAGTACAAGGAGGCAGGGAGATGGCAGTATCTCAGATATCACGAAGTGGTGACTAATGCAAATGTTCATGGTGGCTGGCCAACACGCACTGAAAACATGCCAAAGCACACATGCTGTAAAGAAGACAACGTATGGAATTTTCTGTAGTACAACATTACTTCTCAGTCAAGGCAAGAGAGGAAAAAAAACAAAAAACAAAAAACACCAACCAAACCCAAAACCCAGAAAAGAAGAAAACCCCAACAAATTTAACTAGGAAAAATATGGATAAAAATACCATTTGGATAACATCAGTTTCAAGTTATCATTAGTTTCATTATAGCCCCTGCAATAGGTTTCAGTAGCTACACCTATGAACAAACAGTCAAGGCCCATGTTAGTGAAGCATATTGTAGGGAACTCTTTTTATAAAAAGTCAGTTTTTGAAGTATTTTCTATATACGAAAGATGAAAACATGCTCTTTTCAAGACAATAGGTTCTATTTTCTATACATAAGCAAAATCCCTCCTCAAAACAAATAACTCCACAATATCACTTTAATTTGTGCTTCCATCAGGACATTAAAAAATTTCCACAAGGTGAAAAAAAACCAACTAAAACACAAAAACCCACAACAGAAAACATTACTAATACCTCCTTTCAGGTAAAGGAGAAATAACACAGAGAGATGAGTTGTGAATTCATGCCCACACTTTCCATTTAAATCTGTACCTTCCAAAATGCAAGAGTTATTTAAAAAAAAAATTTTAAAAATCTTTTTATTGACAAAAATATCAACTACACATGAAGGTTATTTATAAAAGATCTTCAAGCTAGTGATATTTTAACTTCTTTAGGCAATCCATTTGTTTAGACATCCATTTGCTGCATCTGAGCATCTTTGACAACTGTGCACAAACCAGAAGACTAAGGTGTTAGCATCGTTCCTTCCCTTTTTTCAAGCAGGCATATTTCAGAAACTAATTTGGGCCTGATAAAACTCGTGTCACCTTCTCTTCTCTGGAAAAGCAGATACCCTCAGCTTTCTCAGTGTCCCCAGCACAGAACCAAGCAGCTCTGCCCAGCAACCTCCCTGGAGATTTTCACACTGCTTCAGCAGGTGCAGTGATGGTAGAGGGCATATCCCCTTACTTTATTCCCGGAAGACTTTCAGGACACACAGAGCTCCATTCCCTGCCGATGGCTTGGAGCACATGGGGTCAGGAGGCAATTTGGCTGAAAAGCCCTTATGCCAGGCCACTCTATCCTCTGCAAAGCCTGCTGGGGAGGGCTGTGCGACTATGGGGGGTGCCAGGGCATGTCTGAGGCCAAATTGAAAACACACAACCCCATCCATGGTATGTCTCCAAGCTTCATGAAGAGGGCTTGCTATAGGCATGGAGTCTCTGGGGACTGTCTTGATCCCATCTCTAAAACATTTATAGCCTGTCTGGGCCATTTATAAATGCTCCAGTCTCCTTTTTACTAAGCATAGATTCAGTCCTGCTCTCAGTCGAGTTAACGGAAAATTTCCCGTTAACATTAATGGTCCCGGCTCAAGCCATAAATTCCTCTAGCTCCCTAGCCACTTGTGCTGACCTTTGCTTAAACTTCCTTGGATTTGTCATCATCCTTCTGGAAAGCAAGTCCTTCTGTGCTATTTTTCTCTTTGCAGTGGTTACCAAAAATCCCATCTCTCCATATCTGAGACTTTCATCAATACCCTTTCACCTCAACATCAGTGATTATGAACACCATCACTCCTACAAGGATTCTCACAGTATCTCTCTCACTCAACCTGATGCAAGGCCATTGCTCACAATATTTAGTTCATGTCCCTTTGCCGGTCAGCCTAAGGACGTGATCAGAAATAACGCAGCTGGGGATCTGAAAAACTACCCAGATTGCCACAATAAATAAAATGGATTGCCACAATAAATAAAATGGAAAAATCATCTTACTGGAACGTTTTCTTTTGTCACCAGTTTTGAAAACTTATCTGTATATCTAGTATATCTGACAAGATCTGCTCTTTGTTACATTGATCATGGTTATATGCATAATAAGACAGTGTTATGGCAGTATGCAAATGCCTCCAGTACCTACCATGCTTCTACTCCCTTCTTTTATGTAGAGCAATGTCATCCCCTTTTCACACATGGGCAGCCAGTAACAACGGCTGTACCTCTCCCATAAGCTCTGCCTGTGGGCAGGCTGCAATGCACCACACAGCTAAAGCCACATTGGCCAGGGCTCACACCTGAGCCTCTTCCAGCCTGCACTGGCTCCTCCCAACCTGGAAAGCAGCCATAGATGAATCTTAAATTGCCTGGCAAAGTCACCCGAGAAGGCTGCGTGGGTCTTCTCACATCCAAGGCCAGCATCCCAAACAGCTTTGCTCTTGCCTCACAGGCCAAGTTTCACACTTGTATCTTAAAAGTAAGCCTCTAACGTTGCAGCAGACATTTGCAAAGCCATCTGAACTCTGCCCTGTTCCTTCCAGGCCTCAATAGAGATGCAGGCTATGGCAAGAGAGGGAGAAGTCTGCTTCTTCCACGCCTTTGGCACCTCTTTCCCCCTTTAACACTTCACTCAACCCCAAGAAGTTCCTCATTTCTTTTAAATTTGGGGGGATTTTTCCATCTCCAAAGAAGAGCAAAAATTTCAGCTGCAATGCAATTTGTTTTTACCATGAGTAAGCCACACCACAAAGAACAAATTACTGCTCCTCTTACCTCTCCACAGAGGACTTAATCCTGCCTTGCTTTTGGTAAGGGCAGTATCTGGATTGAAGCTACTGGCTTGGCTCAAAGCTCTTGAGAAGTGTTCATCCACTACTGAACCAATGTCTCCTTGGAAGTAAGTGAAAAGGACGCAGCGAGAGTTAAGGTACTCCATCTCAGCAGGCTGGTCTTTCTCATCCTCCTCTTGCTTGCTGGGAAGGGTCACTTCCAGAGACTCCTGCATCTTGTTGTATACAGCTAACTTCTTCTGGGATTAAAAACAAAACAAACAAGACATGTTTCACTGATGGCATTTGGTGCAAGCTCAACATCTGGTTTCCTTAAAGAAAAGTAACAGAATATATTGAATGCTCATCTCATAATTACAGTTGGAATACAGGGATATTTTACACTGACATTTCACAAAGAGATTACCAGCGCCACTTAGAGTTTTTGTTCTTCACACACAGATGGACCTGCTTCACGGGCATGTTTCACAACCACAATTTATCAGCAACGGCTTTCACTCAATACCTTCAAAAGAAAACAGACAGGATCTAACAATTCACTCCTGACTCCCACCTGGAAAGGATATTCCCATCAGTAAAGGCTACAGAGGTCGAGTCCAGCCCTGCAGAAAGGTGGCCAGATACACGTCTGCATCTCACCCATCTAGCTTTACACAGCTGCAGTTCCCCAGTCAAGAGCACATGGCCCTCTGGGCTCCTCACATCTACTCATTTCTGAAGGCATAAAGATGGGAGAATTTGGTGCTTCCTGAAAAATTTTCCACTGTATTATAAAAGTCCACAAAAATGTATATATTCCCACTCACTGTCAATAAATTTTCATCATAGGAAGCTATATCTTAGGACAGCAAGTAGGGTTTGGGGGATGGGGGGAAGAGTGAGGGTTTTTTTGGTTGGTTGGTTGATTTGGGATGCTTGTTTATTGGTGGTTTGGGGGTCGAGGTGTATTTTTTCCCCCTTTTTCTTTCTTCTTTTTATTTTTTTTTAAATATCATCTTCTGAAGAAAAGGAAAAAAAAAATCAAGGAATAAAACAATAATCATGTGATCTGGGAGAAGGAGATTGACAAGTCTGCAAACACATGCAAAAAAAATCCACCCCAAACCAAAAAAACAGAGAAGTGCATAAAAAATGGCTATTTCAGAATCTCTCTCAAATCAAACCTAAATGTCAAAATAAATGTGTGTGAAGATCCTTTTTGCATGGAACATATTTTTCAGATGTTCCACTTTACAACTGTTTTCACAGAAAAAAATTCTCCCTACAACAGTCAAGCTGCAGGAATTGTAGCTTTAGCTAGCTAGCCATTTCCACAGCTGACTTTACACACAACCAGCTTCAGGAACCTAAAACCAGCTACAGCACGTATGTTGAAGTATTTCATAGATTTTTCTATAGAATTACAGCTTGACTTATCTTTTGTGGTTTGCTTGGCAACACTTTACCACCATCAGAATCTCTTTAAGTTTACAGCCTTTTTCCCCTTCCCCAAAGTTGTTCTAAAGAAACAGCTAAGCAGCTACACAGTCTATAAAGTTCCCTTTATACAATAAATAGGCTTCTCTGATTCAGAAATAATTGAAAGTTGGTTTTGATCTTGTATGCCATAAATATATTTATATTCAGTGCTTTTTAAAATCATATAAACCAATACAAATTCTCTCATAATGACATAAATACTCTGGGGCTAATTCTTAATTACAAATGGTTATGAAAAAAATTAATTATAAGAAAGAGCTATTGACAAGTGGAACTAAAACCTAGAATACCAAAAGCTCTTAGAAATTAAGCAATGTATCTAATGTTGCAGTAGGTTAACTGATAAATATAGAGCAGCTCAGTAATATCTTTAATTCTGATGCTGTTACACAAACTTCAATGAGAGATGTAATTAATTTTAGTTTACTGTTTGGTGTATCTAGACAATGGTCTGGAATTGAAGTAAATCTATGCAAGTTTTACTGTGTCTCTGCTTAGCACAGTATTACTTATATAAATAAGTATTTGTATGGTTTTATCCCCAAATCCTATAATACATAAAGAAAAACGGTGGGATTTAAAAAAAAAAAAAAAGATAGAAAGAAGAAAAGATGGAAACAACACATAAAACTAGTTTTACTAGAAGCTAATCACTATAACTAAACACAGTCTTTTTAGTAAGACAGAAATAGTTATAACAATATTGCATAAACAGGAGATATATGCATCAGAAACCTGTAACACATCTACTTCAGTGAGTTGATCATTCTTAAGGGTACACCATAACCCAGAACCTCTTAAAAATGCAAGACAACTGCTTGGGAAGGGCATTTATTTCTTTTTTTGGGGTTGGTTTTTTTTGGATGGGTTTTGTTTTTTATGTAAAGACAAAGCCTGAAATAGATCCTTTATAGAAGTCTAAATGCATATTGATACATTACAACACCTCAGGTGCAGTGTGTATGCCAAACCTTGAATATATGCAACACATTTAAAAGTTGCCTTCTATCATTATAGGTACACTATTTGTATTTATGCTGTGAGTATACAAATATGTATACAAGAACGCAATTATATACAGAAACACATCATTTCATACAGCCCCTGGCTTGACTTGGTTATCAGGAAGGAAGTATTTCAATGTTCCTATATAGAGACAGGAGCTCAGGAAATGAAAACTTATCTCCAGAGTTGCTTCTCTGTGCAGGAATGTTCCCCCTTCCACAGCCTAAGACTCTAATTCATTTTCCATTTCAACTCTCTTCCCTCCCCTCCAGTCCATGGGCAGTCATTACAAGATATTCTGAGCACTTGCTGGTTTTGAAAACATCCAATCTAAGTTCTATTTTTTTTTTTTTAATGTAAAATGATGGATAAATACAAAGCCTTGTGTATGGACTGAAGTTATTTACAGTGAAATGTTGTATTTCATGGTGAGTATTTTTGAAAAGGATAAGTTCTAAATTAAAAGATTTTTCAAAACATCAATCCTGTGACCAGATACAAATCTACTTAATTTTTTTAACAGCTTGCAATTACAAGACTCTAAGTAAAAGACTAGTGTGGCTAAGCTTTCCTTGTATGTAACATATATACATCCTTTTCATTGTATATTTCCTTTAATAATGTCCCTCCTGCACCCACCAAGTCCCTTAAAATACCCTGCCTGCACACAAATTCTGTCTTACTTGTTCTGACCTTACTGTAATTTTATCATAGTATTTCTGACTGCTCTTGTGTGAGTGGAAAACTATGAAAGATCATCAACTGCTATATTAATTTGTCCTACCATCATGGGTTGGGAAATACGGGATAAAACAAAACAAAACTGTTAGGTTTCTGATAACTCATCAGGGCTAGCCCAGTTTCTCTTGTACTTTTTTTAAAAATATAAACAGTTCTGGCATATATTTAAGCATCCAACAGCATCTATTAGATTTTTACAAAGAATATTTTCTGACCAGACATAATGTATTCCTTCCCTATGTTAGACCACAAATACTTTCATATATTCATGAATTCCACCTCTCTCTTCCTTAAAAAACAGACATTGAGATTAATCAGCCTCCGAAAAACAAAGCAAAACAAACACACAAAATCTCATCTTGGCCAGGACCCAGAATACGGAATTAAAAGTCAGCTTAGCATACTGGGAAATAGGAAAATCTAATGTCTACAGCACCTGATGATAGCTTAAATAATAGACCCAAGTTCACGACTGAAGGATGAATGGTACAACCTCTGGGTAAATAATGCTGTACAGCATGGGCTGAATTCAGTTTATACCAACATTATTTTGTTATTTGTGTACTCACAAACAGGCTCTTCCAAAGAGAATCTGAAGTCTTACTCTAAGTAGTTTAACAGAATGAAACTAAAGGTAAATAGCAAATCACCACTAATACAGCAATATTAAAGAGAAGTTTTATGCTGGATAAGCATCAGCCTCTCTTCTGAGGAAGAATGAACACTTTTAGACCAAGAAAGCACGTGGTCCAAAATCTCACCAAAAACCAAAACCAAACAAACAAACAATAATAATTTAAACCCCCCCACACACACACACAAAAAAAAAAACCCCACACACAAAACAAAAACAACACCAAAACTGTCTTGAAGACGTCTGTTATTTTCTGACATGCCTTATTCAGAACCAAGCAAAACAGTTCTCATGCAGTGAAATTCTGGCCACATTAAAGCCAATGGCAGAAGTCCAACTGACTTCAAGGGTCCAGGATCTCACCCAGGGTGTCTGGTAAAAATGTCAGAACATTCCTCTTTGTAAATTGAAAAAAATTCACTTCCAGTTGAAACCAGCTAGTAGGCAGCAAAACAGAAAAACAACCAAGCTAAGAACAAAGTTTTAGTTTAGACAAGTTCAAATTGAAAATTCAGACCAGCTCATATTTTACATATAAGCTGGTTCCTAAGAGTTATTATCTCCATACATGCCATCATACAGCATATGGTCCTTTATGTTCCCAAGCATGAAAGTCTGTTGTGCCTGTGACCACCTGTTACAGATTTTCCATTACAAGAGAAAGAACAGGAACCAAAAATAAAGAGCAACTACACTGAGGAAACACTATATGACCCTATCCTGAGAAAAAGGCTGTCATTTGACATAAGCTTCTGAGAAAGAATTTCAGCAACAAATTCAAGGCTAATCACGGACAGTCCTCCATTTGTGGAGCTGTCTGCCAAGCAGGCTCCTATTGATAACACAGCAAGTATTCAAGGAGAAACACAATTTCAAGCAATCAGAACATGGAATGCTGGGCCTAAATGTGGTATTTACGGCATGCCCTGAAAATATGAAATGCTAAATTCTACCCTCGCAAACAAGTAGGCCAAGAGCAAAGCTTTCAGGTGAGCCACTGGATTTGCAGCAGTAGGGCTTGGAGCTCCTGCTATGTTCTGCTGATGGAGGGAAGCAGTGAAAAAGCATGAATTTAGGTATCTTTTGCTGTAGGTCTAAACAGAGGTGTACCACTTAATTCTAAAGCCTTATTTTATGTAGATAGAGGAAGATCAAATAGAATTTTATTCCAATCAGAATGACAAAGCAAGCCAAATTTTAAAATCAGCAGTGTCTCGTGGGATTAGACAAAACAAAGACCTTGCACAGGGCATGACTTAATCCAGGTTTTACATCCTGTAATTCTGAGAGGAGCCTTTAAAGGCAAGTTATATAGTCCGATTCAGTTTCCAGTTAAGTCAGTAGCAGGGCAAACACCAGGCTTCAGAACAAGCCTTGAGAAAGCATCTGAACTACAAAAAACTAAATGCAAAGGTATCTTCTGCTGTTGTCATCTGTGTTAGATACTGCAGACTGCCACAGAGTATAAGCAATATAATAAACCCATCCTCAAAATTTTGAGCATGTGATACAAAGAATTTTACTGAAAAACTATGTTACAGTATGTGAATTAGGGGTTAGCTACAGCCAGCTGTCACAGCGTTAAATGTGACTTGTCCTTGTCTTCAATGTTGTTAGTTTGGAAGGAAGAGTTGAGTTAGTGACCTAATTTGCTAATGGAGACAAGCCCTTATCTGGAAAAAGTCTGTCTACAGTACTGCCAGCACTAAGTCTTACTTGAGCATATCACAACTCTTTATGCAAGACTTGATTTAGCAAGGACAGTGTTGGCTTAGCTTGCTACATCTACATACCATGGAGAAATTCCAAAACTACCATTTACTGTAACTTCGCTTTTCAAAGGTCTTAAGCTCAGCTGTTAGTGAGCCACAGTGAATGCTACCTTAGCTTCAGGTCTGCAGTGATATACCTAGACTGATAGGACACAGCAAGCCATCGCAGTGCCTCTTGTGTGACAAAAATACAGCAAGATTCTTCACCAATTATGTTTCCAAAGTCTCTTCAAACAAGCAGCTCTATTACAACCATAAAAGCCAAAACTTACTACTAGGAAAGCATATGATGAAGAGTTTTAATTTTGCCAGTCTGCACCATTTTACACTCGTGCAGGAACAGCTCCTTACCATGTAAAGAACATGGTCTTATTGTAATACTGGCACACACTTGCTCTGTCTTTAGCAAAGGCATATCAAAATCCCAATTTATCTGTAGAATTAGGGCCAGAACTCACTTTCATCAGTTCATTCTGGCACCGTGTTAGCATATATATATCCATACTTCACTCACTCCCCTCCAGCAAACACCGTGGACTTCAGCAATCCCAAAGATCTAAAGTGCTAAGCCTCCACTCTCATTAACATTCAGTAGGAATTCAGACCTCAGTCCATTAAGCACATTAAAAAAAAAATAAAAAATAAAAAATCTAAAATTAGTTTGCCAGCAAGTCCTTCTTTGCTATGGATTGGTGAAAGCTAAATTTCAAAAAATTCTGCATTGTTGTGCAAGGAAAAAATCACTCCTGTGCTGATTTTAAGGGAGTGAAAAGAACAGATACAGAAATGTGGAAATAACTTTAGAGTGGGTTACCTTTGAAAAGACATAATAGAGTATTCCCTAAAAAAAAAAAAAAAAAAAAACCCCCCTACCAAT
>VWZY01008839.1:105509-118655 GCA_013399075.1 Chloroceryle aenea
CGGCTCCGCGGACGCGCAGCACCTGCCCCCATCGCGACTCAGGGATCCTCCAGCCGCACTTCGATTTGGCGCAAGTTTGGCTGCCACGAGTAGTTATTTATTCGCTCTTGGTGCGAGCTGTCATCGTCGCTTCTGCCGGGGAGAGGGAAGCACCTCGGTGCTGACTTTCAGTCCGCTAGGAGCTCGGCCAAGCTTAAGCAGCAGGGGCTCTCCGTAATCAAGTATCACCTGAATCAGCCATGATTCACCTCCCTAGGGATTCACTCTGGAAATTCATCTCGGAGGAAGCAGGAACCCACATGTCCCATAGCGGATGGCAGATTGGACATGTTTTCAGCTAGCTCAGGAAGTTTCTCTCCCCTCCCCACATTTGGTCCCCAATTGTAAAAAAAAAAAAATAAATAAAAAAAATTAATAAAACCAAGCCCAAGAATGACTACACTTGTTTGCTCGTTTGCTTCTCCTTTGGCCTAAGAGGAATTATTTTAAGTTTCTTTTTCACAAAATTGGTTTAGAAGTTTACCTACATTTAATAGTGGCCAGAAATTGAAGCCTTCAATCAAAAAAATCTAAATGTATACACTCTGTCGCTGTGTGTATATATATATGCACACACATACAAACACACACACACACAGCTTGGCCAGAACAGTTAGATTAATACACAAGGTTAAAATAGCTCTGTCTGACCCCAGTAGGAAACCCTGTTTATAGAAAGCATTTCTCCAAAACATTCAGCTGCAATACTTTGGAAGAACACCCAATTTCCTGCAGGCACGTTTAATTTCTTTTGATTTTATTTTAACTTTTTAAAAAGTTTTAGGAATACAGATTTTAATTCAGCTCTATACTCCTTTTAGAAGCACTCCGGTAATTTTTTTCCTATTGCATTTTCTGTATCTACCTAAAAGAATTCAATCTTAAGCATTAACCTTTGCAGTCATTTGGAAGTTTCTGCAAGAGTGCAATACACATACAAACGCAGGCTTCTGAGTAGTTTCTTCAGGGAAACAGAAAATCCGAGTGCTGATTGCTATCTACAAATAGCTGGTCAATCTGAGCCCTATTAATTTCAGAAATCTTTTTCCCCTTGTTTCCTACTGCAACAAGAAGCCTAAAGCAGAACGTTACACCAACAGCAAGGTTTTGGGGAGACAGTCTATTGATCAGCAGTAACAAGTACCACCTTCTGAAGTTCGCTGTTCCTGGACACACGCCTGATCATGACCTGGAGGTTTTTAGCGCGAGCGTATGGCCAGGCTGCCTTCAGGCATTCCTCTGGCCGCCTCGTATCCTGGCACCCAGCCTCCTCACATTTGGACAACTGGCTGCTATCCACCCTTGCAGATCCTCTCAGGGAAGCTGTGCTGCTTGCCGCAGAGGATTGTGCAACATGTTTCCTGGTTTAGGTTAGATGTTGTTTAGCACCATTCTGTCGGAGGTAAAATGCTTTCAAATGCAGTGGCAATAAGGTCTGTTGATAGTTTATCAAAACATAAGCCCCCAAACAACACCTTTCTGTGCTTAATAAGAGTAACAAAGCAAGTCTCTAAAATCACAAATAGGAACAAGTTACTTCAATCCCAATTTTTTGGGCTTTAGGAGAAAATCCACTACCAGTCCTTAAAGCAGAACTAGACCAAAACAGAAAACCATTTATCACCTACTACGCTAATGCGATACATTGAGGTAGGAGTACATGAGTGATCATTTTACCCAAGTACACGAGGCACTTGCAGGAGATCCATAGATGTGCCTAACATGGATATCAGTGCTTTCCATAGGATGCCAAACTGTGCCAATATTCAATTAGCACTTATTATCAGATCCTGCCAGAGTTCCTATCAGATGCCTTCAGGCACAATACAGTGGCATGATGCATCATGTCAAAAAAAGCATAACAGGACCATTATCAGGCAGATGTTTGACATGATGCATCAGCCAGTGGCACGCAGCCATTGCTGAAAAGGATTTTGACATGACACAGAGTGCCACAGTGTAGCACAAAACCAGCATGTTCCAAAAATAGGGACAAATCCACCTCTGGCATAAGTAGAAGTAACTGCAGTGACTTCACCAGATTTGCATCTGCTTATGTCAACAGTGAGCTGGCCCGTAATCTGGAATTTATATAAAAGAGTGGTAAGTGGCTGCATTTTCAGATATTTGGCATATTGCTTTCTGCTCCCAGCATTCAAGCAACATGAGACAGTTGGGATCAAAATGCCACCTTTCTCAACTCTTTCCTCTCCACCCCACAAGAAGCAGCATCAAATTTCCATTTTTAGCAGCATAACAATACCTCGAGTACAGAGACAGTCACTCTTTTCAGAAGCATGGGAAATTGTGGATTTGGACATTTCATAAGGAATAGAAATTTACAAAAAAGGAAGAGAGGATCCCCACTTTCTGCCTCCATACTATTTCACAACAATATCTCCAAGTGCTAGGTGCCCAAGAAAAGCAGCAAAATGTAAATTTTCAGTGGCAATCAGTGTAGTAGTAAAAGGATGGCATGAAAGAGCAGCCATAGTAAAATGTGAGATCTGATAAGATTTGGAGCTTTCTTAAAAGGCATTGTAATTTATTGCTGTCCTCTTTCATCACTCTAGAATGAAAAGCACAGCTTGCTAATGCAGATGCATCACACTGACAAAAGGAGAGGAGGGGAACAGGCTAAGGTATAACTAGTGCAAGGTCTTCTTTACAGAAGAGGTGCTCCTCACCTTTCTGCCACATCCATTTCATTAAAGAGGAAATTAACTGACTGGCTGTATTTTCAGTGAGGTTCATTCATCTCTGCTGCATATTTAGTTTCTTAAATCCATGAGACCATACTGATTCTTGAACTAGCTGGACTTCAGTAATGCTAAGGGGACCCGTAGATCAGAAAATCCAGAAAATGTGGAGCGCTAGGTGAGCACCACAGCCAAGTGCAACATGGTACAGCAGCCACGTGGGTTATAACATCAAGTGAACGTGATTTGTCTGCTACACTGTAGTTCTGAAGGTGAGAGGAAGAGTGTAACAACTCCATGGGAGCAATCTGCACAGGCTCTTCAATAATTCGTTTGTTTTGAGATGGGCTTTTCCTGTTAGAGTTGGGTGTGCTTACCACCTCCACAGAGGTCTGAATAAATGCTGGAAGACAGCTGCAAGCCTTTCAAATGTTTTGAACAATAACAACATAAGGGTCCTCCCCATCCCTTCTCACCACTATGCAATTACTTTCAAGCATTTCTTTAAGGAGACAACTCTGCACAGTTAGCTATTCTACAAAGAATAAAACAAACAAGTCCTCTCCTTTATCCCCGACCCCCCTTCCTTGTTTCACCCTCTGCTGGCATTCTATAAGTATTTAAATCATTGAAAACCACACCCTAGCTAGCTGTGGCTAGTATTTACAGGCAAAGCCCCTTGGCTTTGCTGTTTCAGCCTGCTCAACAGCCAAAAATGTAACACATTAGTTTTTTCTAAATGAGGAGACCAAATCTGAAGTTACGCACAGCATCCCAAGGAAATAAACACCAGGTGTTATCTATGCCTTATACATAAAGGAATAGGAATGGTCCAAATCATGTTTATTCACAACTGCCTGGAAATTCTCTGAAGTCAATTTTGATGAAACAGCATTTTTGTGGAGACGACTCTATTTGGACAAACACCCTGTAAAGCAAATTAGGTTTCTGGTGGAATTCGCCACAGAAATTACTAAAAATTTCACACCAGCTTGGTGCTGCTGGGTAGCACAGCTAAGCAGCTTAGCCTGACCTAGGGACTCAAGGGCTGCTAGGCATGTTCCTGTAAAGCTGCAGTGCCATCACCACTGTGATTTACTCCGCCAGCTGATACAGTGCAAGTTCCAGAAGGCAGGAAGCAGTGGAGAGCTCAAGAACTTCTGGGCTGAGCTCAGGCTCTCCCCATTCCCCAGGGAAGATACACAAGACAGAGGCAGGCAGGCACTGCCTTTCATTCTTGAAGAAAGAGAATGGAAACATTTGAGGAGGGAGAGAAGGATAAGAATTATTTCCTTTCTGGAGGACAGAGTTTCTCTCAACACATACTCTCATTGCTCCAGATTGAAGCAATACAGAAATTGAAGGGTTGTGTGTTTGGGGGAAAAAGAAAAAAAGTATTCCATTCATACAATGGCATTTTCATTCACATGGCACCTTGGGAGTACAGGAAACAGGCTTAACGTTTCCCTTATATGTACAGCAATTGCACACCACTGGGATTTTTGACCCCTCTGGAATGGAAGAAAGCAGCTCATGTATGGTAAGTACATTTCCCTCAAATTTTAGGATCTCTTGATTCAAAAGGCAATGAACAGCAAACCACTGGCCAAAGTTAAGTTCATGAGATGCACAGCAGCCTTTCCATATGATGTGAGGATATGGACACCCCTCTAGTCGTCTCCTTGATATTTTGTAGTGTAAGTAAAGCTACAGCAAACATCTTTCTTCAAGCCACTAACAGCTTTCACATCTCATGCCTGTAATCTTCGACAAATAGATCAAGGACTGTTATTCATTTTAATGCCTAAATGCATTATATTTATTCTTGTTATAATATTTTCTGTTACCACAGAAAATGTTTGGCTTCCAAAGCAAAAGAGGGAATTGTGTCAAAAATCCAAATTCTTCCTTGAAACGCAAACATTTTTAATGGCTTTAATGGAAGATATGCATTGGAATCCCAGGGCACGATCTGGCACCAAAATCCCCCATCTATACTGGAATTTTTCACCATGTCTTTTTCATAATATATTATTAAACATGTTTCCATCTCAGCAGTTGAATTTTGGAGCCCTCTTGCATCTGTGAAAAAAGTGCAAAGCAGCTGGGAAGTAACTGCAGAAGAAAAGCAGAAAAATGATCAAAACCTTCAGATGCTGGATGCCTTTCTTTTCCGTCTTCTGCTTCATAGGAAAAAAAGCACATTGGGGTGCTCCTTCAAACTTACAGATGGTACAGTAGCAGCAGCTGGTCCAGTGAAGGGCAGCTTCAATGATTTCCCTGTTACTCCAAAGGTTTCTTTGGTCCCTAACTGGCCACAGGTTGAGCACAGACTCACTCCTCATCCCCTTGCAAAATCAGTGAACATAAAATGATTGAGGATGAAGCCCAGAATCTCCTGGCAACTGAAAAGCCTGGGAGTATATGGTTTTATTGTTCATCAGACTGGGACCAGTGACTGGTTCACGAGCACTGACTGATACTTTGCTCTGAAGTCAATCCTGTTGTCATCAGCATAGCTGCTCACAGAATATTACAGTGATGTTCCACTCTTTGATACACCACCTGTAACTACTGAATGGCAAGCCTACAAACACTTTTTTTGATGAATTAGACAAAATACGATACAGAGTCTGCCATATTTTTTTTTTCTTTTTTTCAGCCAGGGGCAAGCTGACAATGCCTGGTCTGGCATGAAGCCCATAGCAAAACATTAGCCCAGCAGCACAATTAGAACAAATCTGAACTAGCAAAGCAAGTTTGCAGCACAGAGCGTTTGCATCAGCTAACTGCTAAGGGTTTGATCCAATCCAAAAGCCTTAAAGCAGGACTAGGGTTTTTAATGACACTTAAGCCATAACTGGTATTTGAACAAACAAACAAAAAATAAAATCCCAGCTTCTTGCTTCACTTTGCTTCCCCTCATGCCAGTGCAGACATACGTGTCTATAAGGTTAGTAGGACAGAGACAGCAGTCCAAGCTAGAACTTACTCAGCGAAATAGTGATCTGTTTTATCTTGTATTAACTTAGTTTAAAAAATTAACATAAAAAAACCCAACTCAATATTACAGTCTGACTTCCCCACACCCAAATGATGCTTAGTTTTTCTAAAACCATCAACTATCCCTGCTAGCATAGCTAACATTCTGCTCCTTCCCCCCCAGTTTTGCATTCAGATACCGCAAATTTCAGGAGAACAGGAAAAATTTTACACAGCTGCTTCAGCCTCAGACCTCTATCAGAATTACACAGAATTACACATGACAAATCCAACTTTCACAGGTAGACTCCTTCAGATAACTTCTCATGAAACAATTACTATTGCAGTGTTGCATCCAGGTGTTGCATTTTACTTCCCCCTCCTTTCCCTCTGCTTGATGTGTTTTCTATAAAATTTAGCTAGTAAAGTCCTTTATGTTTTATCAGGTGTGATTAGTGACTATAGGAGCATTTGATGAACATTCTTGCTTGCAGAAGTGGGGCAATGCGAACCCTTCCTTTAGCTTAATGACAGAAAGCAATTACTACAAGAAATGCTGCCATATTTTTAATACCACACACCATTTCCCAACTCTCAATATGTTAAATGCAAGTGAAAAGTTGTTTAGCTGGTGCAACACACAGTTTTTATAAATACCTTTAACAATTTAAGAATTGTTCGGGTTTTGTTGTTTGGGTTTTTTCACTTCTTTGGCCTAGAGTGTATATTGGAGTAAAAATGTAATTTGCTCCTGTACTAGATTATTATAATAAAGAAACTGTCAGTATTTTCCAGTTTCTTTTCATATTGCCATGTGATCTCATTATACTAGGCTTTTCATTAGCTTTACTTTGCTCATCGAAATAACGTGTGCATATGGTGAAGGAAATGGCTAGAAAAATACTTCCAGAATATTACCCAACTTCTGGTAAATAAAATGCAGCTATCAGTAACACTTCATTTTTCCTCAGTTGTCTTCCTTTCTCATTACAAAACCAGAATACTTTGTATGAGTGTGAAAGCAAGTAGTTTATTCTTAGTGAAGTAATATGTTGCATAGTAAAATTTATGAAGCATTTATATATAAATGCACTAATGTCCACGATGACTGTGTGAGTTACCTTTACTATGTCTTTTAGAGATGAAGATACAGACACCGTGGGCTTAATCAATGGCCAGAATTTTTGCCATTCAGGCATAGGCTTAAGTCATGCAGTTTGTTTAATCTCTTGTAGGGAGCAAGATTCATTGACATGATCACTCCCTACTCCATGGGCATCTCTGTGCTGTAGGATGTGACAGCCTTAATGGAAAATGAGGTCTTTAAGTTCACAAAACCTTAAACTATCAGTTGCTTTTTCCAGAAAGTGGAAGCATGTTGCTTACAGCAATGATTCTTTGCTTCCAAGAAAGACAAAGGTTGGGAGAAATAGAGTAGAATGGTTTTTGCTCGTTCCAAAGCTAAAGCGAACTCCCAAATTGAAATAATATTCCCAAAGTCAGATTAAGATGAAGATCAGAATTTTCTCACCTATTAAACAGGCTCTACCCCTATGCACACGTATGCATTATCCTTAGCATCTGTCTAGAAGAAACACTGTGTTAAAAATACATACAACACATAAGACGTCTGAGTTTTTTGGAGGAGGTGGGTCAAACACAGCAGTACTCAGTGTTTAACTTCATTAATGTTCACTTTTGTAAAAATTAATTAAATACTTTCTTCTGAGCTCATCTTCATATTCCAAAGCAAGACAGAGAATTGTCATCTCTGGTAAAGTACATTTGAGGCAAACAAATGAGAAGGACTAAAAGCACTAGCATAGCTACTATAGCTCAGTATAAAAAAACCTCCTTAATTCTCCAAGAGTATCCATACCACAGTTCCCATGAGCACCATCAGTATTGGAGAGGGTTTGAGGCTCTGGATTTTTGTTTTTTAAGCTTGCAGCAATAAGTTAGAGAGATGGGAAGTAGTTAACAACACTAAATCAAGGCACTTGAATGGCACACTACATTTTATTTCAGGGGTATTTCTACAGTTTTAGTAGATCACAATGGGAAGTCTCTTTACAGAAATGCAGTGTTGGAGCCTTTATTTTGTGAAGATGTACCAACTGACTTCCAAACGAGAGAAGGCTGCACCACCAGAGAATGAGTCACATTCTTTTACTGTAAGCAGCTTATTCTTTGCAGGCCTTTCTCAGAGATATTAGACATTATTATTACCCTCACATCCCAGCCCAAACAAGCAACAGCAAAGAGAAATGCTCACCTGTTCTTGCAATTCTTTCAAAGAAACCCCAAGAAGCAACACAAGCAGGATACACAGGCAGTGATGGAGAAACATTTCCTCTCCCGGGCCTGGGAGCACAGCAACGCTCCTTGCTGACAGCATTTTCCTTGGAAGGAAAATAGAAGCCTGTTTGTCTCCTCTGTCCTTACACCTAAGCCCTAGGGTCCAAGTCTGCTGCCATAACTCTAAGTTAGAGGTGGCAAAGTCCTTTCACTCTAACTAAAGGCAGCTATTTCTTCCACCAACAGCATCTGCATATTCCCAATCAGGGAACACTTTAATAAGGAGCAGCATCTGAGAAAGGTGGGATGTTGAGTCCTAATTAAATAGCAACTGACAAATCGCTTTTCAAACTAAACATCCAACTGGGATGCTCAATCTAGCACACATGGTTTGTAAACAAGTGAACAGAGCACTCCACAGAGCAGCCCTATGCACTTCTACCATGAATTGCTGCAGAGGCTCCCTTCGCCCTTGTAACAAATGATCTAATGATTCTCAGGAGGAGGAAATGAGGCTGATTTGTAGCTCATTTTAAGAGGCTAACCCAGTTAACCAAGACTTCTTAATTGCCTGCTTTTTATTATTTCATGTATAGAAAGTTTAAAAAAAAATCCTTAGGGCCAGATACCAAAAAGGTATTTAGGTATTTAAGCAGGCACCTAGGCAGAATTTAGCTGCAATTACAATCAATGATACTAAAAATCTCTGCTCAGCTGCTGCCCAGCTCTGAAGGCTCTTAAATCTAAGTAGGTACCTATTTCACTTTTAAAGTTCTCTAGGTGCCTAGCATTCAGCTTTTGCATGTGCCAAGAAACACTTCTATTCCTGACAGTGCTGAGGAAACTCATGCCAGTAGAGTGCTGAGCCTCTCAAGAGCCAGAAGAAACTGGAGAGGTTTTAGCTATGATTAATGCTTGTCTGGTGGACAGAAGCATCTGAAAGCCTACCTGTATCTCTAGAATGGGTTATAAATAAAGTCAGGGTAATTATAAACTATAATGTGGTAAGCAAACAGGCCAGGTCAAAGACATGTTGTAGATCTAGCAATTAAACCCTGGGAAGCAATACAGCAGAAAGGCAGTCCTAACACTCTCAGAAACACTCAGAGCTGCAAATTATGAAGGACAAATGAACAAAGTACCTCACTCTTAGCAAGGCAAGAAACATGCTTTCTAAAACCCTTCATCTTCTCCCTTCAGACCAAAGTGTGAAAATTAATCCTTTACATACAGTGGATACAGGTCAGACTAACAATTGGAGCTCATCAGCTGCAGTATCTGAAAGCAGTGAAGCATCCTTGCCCCACTTAGACTCCTGCCAGGAACAGGGAGGGACAGGAGTGAGGGCAGGAGCACTTTGTCCACTTCACTTGTGCATCCCATCAGTGGCTTTATACATAGATCATTTGAAAAATCTTGCTTTCCCAAAGAATAATATTTGTGCCATGCCATCTAGATAAAAGAATTTTGAAAAAGTTTGTTGTTCTCTTTTGGTGCATATAATCTTACTCTCATTGATATCTGCTTGAAAGGGCTGGGGCTCTCTCAGGAGAGTGTTTGGGACAAAGCTATGTTCCACATACAACATTTAATAAGATTTATTGACATCTTTCATTAGTTTGTTGTGAACTCCGGTAGTGCACTAATGGAACAATGAGACAGACCCTTGACTTGGTAAATACAGATTCAGAATAGAAAAGGCTTATGTAAGAGCCTATAAAAACAAGATGGTTCAAAAATCAGGAAGCTGCTCTATCTTGATTTCCTCCGTTGTGCCTCAGAATGGACCAGACAGCAGATTGCCAGATCTCTTACATGCATTTTTGCATTTTGTAAAGTTTAGGCATAATGGAGAAAACGGCAAAGATAAAATGGTAGTGTTAACTTTTCTGTCTTCTAACACTTTAAATCATTTCATGTGACATTGCACTCCTGGGAGATTTGATTACATTTAAAATTAATGCTATGTAAGAAAAAAAATGTCCCTTAGGCATATTGCAGTATTTATAAAGGTAATTGCTCTTTTGTCAGAATATTTAACCTTGGCAGAGATATTCCCCTTGTTCTGAATAGCATTTTTACAGCAAAACAATTATCAAAGTATGTCTTAATGTCCAGGAATAGTTTTGATCTATTTTTCCATTGCTGTCATGGTCAGTGCCTGGACATCCATCTAGGACATTGGAAAGACTTCCTAAGGCTCCATACTGAAAACTAGATGGAAACAGAACCAGTTTGGCATGAGGTTTCTGAAGGCAGAGCTCCCCAAGCGTTTGACCAAAGGTGACACAAATGTCTACAGAAGACAGAACTTTCTGCAGATAAAAAGGGGACAGCCTCCTCCAGAGTCTTTGCAAACTTCAGTATTGCTTCCATCAGCTATAAGAACTTGTTTTCTCTAAAACATTCACAGTGACATGTATAGCTATTTTAGTAATTGAACCAAGTCTTTCCCTTCACACCTGCACCTCTCTGAAGACAAAGTAAGTATTACCATGCACAGCTGGAAGGCGTTCACATATTATAGCATTTTTTTCTATTACTATCTGCAAGGAATAGAATCAGTGTTCTGTGAATACTGGTATTCACTGCAATAACTAACATTGTTGATGTGCAAAGGAGAATAAAGTTGTTACAATCCTTCATGGCTTTCCCACATATAAAAAAAAAAAAAAAAAAAAGCAGCTGAGTGCACATAGTGAATTTTAAGTTAGTTGAATTAGAAAGTTAAGCCATTGCATATAAGTAAGCAACAACACACATTAACATGTCACTTACCAATTGTCTCACTATTTATTATGCTTTTGAATTTTCCAAATGGCAGCTTGAGTAGGTATGTTGGGGTTGTGTCTGGCTGGGCATTGGTAACAGGGGAGGGGGTTACTGGTGTGGGTTTCTGTGAGAAGCTTCAGGAAGCTTCCCCCAGCTCCAAGTTAGGCACACTTCTGGCCAAGGCTGAACCAATCAATGCCTCGGTGATAACTTATTTAAGAGGGGAAATGTGTCAGGCTGTTTCCTTTCGGCTTGGGAATTCTTTTGCTTGGGAGAAGAGTGGAACCTGAAAGAAACAACCGTGTTGACATCAAGATCAGTGAGGAGGGAGTGGGGGAGGCATGCTGGAGTAGCCATTTCCCTGAAGCCTATGGTAAGACAGCAGGCTGAGCTCTTGGAACCCTTAGAGATCAATGGTGGGCAAAATCTCATCTGTGTCCTGGGGAGGGCCCTACAACAAAGCAAGGGAATGATCCTGAAGAAGGTCATGACTGAGGGAAGCCCACAACATAGCAGTTTATCATTTGGAGGATTATAGCCCATGGAGGGGACCAACACGAGTACACGAAGCTGATGGAGGACTCTCTTCTATGGAAGAGATGCCATGAAGGAGAAGACTGCAAAGAGTTTTCCCCCTGAGGAGGAAGGAGCAGCAGAAACAACATGGAATGTACTGGGACTGACTTCATTCCCTGTCCCCCTGTACTGCTGGGGAGAGGAGGTAACAAAGCTGGGCCCAGGAAGAAGGAAGGGATGGGCAAAATGTGTCTTTTTTTTTTAAAGATCTGGTTGTATTTATTGCTGTCCTACTCTGATTGAATTGGTGGTGGTCTTCTTGTTTCAATTAAATTGATTTTGTGTCCCTGAGTCTGTCTTTTGCCCATGAGAATAAATGGTGATGAGCCCTGTCCTTTGTCTCGACCCTTGAGCCTTTTGTTATATTTTCTCCTTCTCAGCCCACCAGTGGGGGGTAGGAGTGAGCATGCATCATTGCTGAGTTGCTGTCTGGGTGCACTTAAATCAGTAGGGTTGTGACAGTAGAGTTTTGCTGATTTTGTTTAGAGAAGCCTTAAAAAGCTGTTAGAATTAAAACTTGTCGAGGAAGCGTAAGCGTTTTTTCATACAGAATTGCTACATTGGGAACCCTAAAGCTTCTTGCTATGGGTATTTCATTTCAGTGGAACTTTTTTGGAGTAAGAAGCATACAAAACACATCACAGGAAGAAAATTTCTTGTCGAATTGCAAACATCAGTTTTTAAGAGAAGTTAATGGTTGGGAATGCTGCCCTACTCATTTTGCAAAGCATTAAGAACATCACAGCTCACCAGGTAATTAATTAGCCTTATATGTGTGCTTGAAGGAGAAAAAGAACATGCATAGCAGGACACTCAATGCTCAGAGGCCATCAAAGCAAGACTTGCAAACACTTTCCAGTTACACTGCAGTTAAGGCCCTTCTGTTAAATAACTGAAGTAAATGTTCACTGTGTTGGCTGGGAATCACAGACAGGGATCTACCAGTTACTTCACTCAGGCAGCACTGGTAAAAAGAGGCTCCAGGGAGAGTGGATGACTGCAGCACATAGACAGCAACAGTGCTGCCCTTTTATGCTGCCAATGGGGAAGGATGAGAACTGTACCAGGATTCACATTTCTGTCAGCCCAAAACTGTGGTTTGGTGTTGCAAAATTTTGATTAGATAGTCTCAAAACCACATGACATTTTCAAAAGAGTTTTGTGATTTTTTTTCTTGTTCTCTGACATATGATTGCTTCTGTGGCTTATGGTAGGCAAGATGACAAGGGACTTGGGATACTCTCAATTATTCTTCATAAATAAAACATCTCTGAAAAGCTGTTTGTTAATCATACTAATTAAAGATTTTACCTTCATGTTTCTCAGAGTTCCTATTTTTAAACAAAGTTCAGGTACACTATGCTATTACATATGCCAGTTGTACATCTCCTAGGCAGCAAGATCTAGTGCACACAAGTAAGAGGATCCATTTAAGTCTTTCAGGAGCCTTTTTGGTATAATGTCTGCTGGAGCAAATGGAGAGGGATAGAAGAGCTGTGCCCTTAATTCATTTATACAGTTTAGAGATCTCTGACTTCTTTCTTCTTCAAAATTTACACTCGTTCTCTGGTGGTAAATTTATCCACTGAGAACCTGCCAAAATCCAGATTTTGAACATGAAGAAAATGTTAGCAGTTTCATCAGGATGTAGGTAAGAATCTGAAAGTGAGAACGTATCTCGATCAAAAACAACAGGCTTACTGTGGAAAGCAGTCCATCAGAGAAACGCCCGTGCAGACTCCAAGACTTTGCAAATAATTTCCTTTTTGGGGGTGGGGGG
>VWZY01008839.1:118674-136286 GCA_013399075.1 Chloroceryle aenea
TCATCACATTCATGCATATAGACAATGCTAACGTACCTTTAAAGAAGCCGTTGGTTTTTGAAGCTGTAATATCGAGTTCCGTCCACTAGATGGATGTCATTTTCAAGAAGTTGAAAGGTTTGGGTCTGCGCCAGGCTCCAGGGCTCAATTTCTGACAGCCTCGTACAGTGTATTTTCTTTTCTGTTTAACATAACAGAGACTTGAGTAGCAATAGCAGACTCTAACCATCTCCACTGATGATCTGATATGTCCATTCTCACATTGCCTTAGCAAAAACAAGCATTGACTGTGACTGTTTCTGTAAGGTTGCCACGAGATAAGAACTGTTGGTTATTTTTCTCCATTCTAATAACCCAGTTATAATAAGGTACTATTTTAGGTCCACTGCAATCAAAACTCAGGAGTCTGCATGCCCCTAAAATCATAACTTAAAATCAACTTTAAAGGAAACCTGATTTTATGAGCCCATCTGGATTTCTTTTTACACTTTGGGCTTCTGAGCTTTTAGGTTCATTCTTGTTTTACCCTGTCTTGAGTTTTATTTGGTTTGGATTATTTGAAAAACATCATTCTGATGTTTTCTCGGTAACTGTGAGAACAACATTTGTTTAGCATCTTAAATTAAAATCATGTGACTCACTCAGAGAATAGACATGTAAAACCAGCAAATATTGTGTGGTTTGCAAAAAGAATAATAAGTTTTGCCAAAGTTGGAAGAAACAGATTTCCTTTACTGTTTTAGGCTCATATTTGGCATTATACATTCAGGCACTTTGGTAAACACATGTAAACTAGCTTTGCTTGAAACCGTACATAGTTTTAAAATAAGACTTGGGCTATAAAAGCCCAATTTGAATAACCTGCAAAATAAGCCAGCTTCTTCCAGATCTGAATACCACCTGGCTTCAAAAACAGAACTAAACTCATCAATGGATTCCTCCAAGAAATCCTGGAACATAGTGAGCATCTGAAAGATGCATTTTGCAATAGCAGCATGGAAATGCTGGTGAGACTTGAAGTAAGAATAAGTATAGTAACCTTTAGAAACCTGCAGGATCAGAGACATGATAAATTCTATTTATGACATCATCCAGAAGTTCCTTCATGACTACTACTTCCACTTTAAGGGTTAGATTCTGGTTTAAATTAACAAAGTTCTTGGTTTAGCCAAAGTACACAAGATTTTGCCAGCCAAAGATTTGTCTTACAGAATGAACCACCCTCTGTATGAATTAGATCTTTAGATTTTTAATCTTTTTAATTAACACTACAGAGCACTACTTAACTTTAGAAGTTATTGTTTCTAGCAAGGTACTCTGGTGATAGTCGGCTGGTCAGCCTGTGGGTACCACTGCCTCTGGTTCAGCCAGCAAGCCAGAGAAGGAAAGTAGGGCCCACAGTGAGACCTATTGGTTCTGTGGGATGAGAAGGAAGTAAGAACACAGTGGAGCAAGTGGGAGGAGATGGGAAAGACCTCAGTGGAAAAGGTAAAGGACATAGGGAACAATTCAGTAGTGGACCAATTGCATTTGGCATAGTTTTCCAAAGAAAGTGACCAAGTGAAAGAAGCTTTAATAAAAAGCCCTTTGTGTAGCCTGCAGAAGAAATACAGATATAGTACATGTAAATTAGTATTTCTTGCCCACTGCCGTACAAACCAGTGCTTAAATCAATACATTTCTGAAAGACAAACATACATTACAAAATGAATTAACCTCCAGGCTGCAAAATTTTTATAAAAAAAGATATTAAATAGATGAAGGGAAATGCTTCCAAAACCCGCAGAATTAAATTGCTTTTATATATCCTTGTTCTTCCTCTACCCTTACCCCTGAATAATATTTTCATTTTAATTACATCAGCAGTTTTGTATTGTTCTTCAAAGTAAATCTTTCATAATTCAGGCTAGCCATGAATAACTTTGTTTCTCAAATGAAAAATCAAAACCTGGACTATTTTAACTGGGTAATATCACCACTGTTCCTCAAGGGAAATAAAAATGCTGCTCCTGACTGTCATCCAGAGTCATATTGAATGATGTTTTTCCATCCTTGGTGAGAGGAAGTTGCTCATCATGGGAGAATAAATTCTCATGGTGACCCTAACGCATGGAGTTTGGTGGAGCTCTGTAGTAATGGATACTGACTCTTTAGGCAGCACACTAGCAGTCTTTTAAGTAAAACTTGCATTTTTCTGGGAGCACAGGAACTACAAGTGCCACTAGTAAAGCTAGGAAGCTAATAAAGTATCCCTCTCTAAACAACTAAAGAAAACACCTAAAAATTGTCAGATTTGAGTCTTGATGGGACAGCCTGTATCTCAGGAGGAGTCAGACTTCAAGAATAAGGCTGTGTTGCTTTGGATGTAGGTAGATAAAACCTCTTCAACTAAATTACATTTAACTTCCTTATAAATCCATCAGATGTGATCATAAAAAACACAGCATTAAAGTATCAAAACTATGAGTAAGTTTAATTCTACATTGCAAGAAAATTACTTGTGGGTTTTTTTTGTGGTTTGTTTGTTTGTTTAAGGTGGATATCTTTATTACCATACTGGGCTTAAATCAGTTCTTAGTAACATTCATGTAAGTTTAAAGAAAGTCTAGTGAGGATGAGAGCAGGTGCTGAAGAAAATCTCTTCTCTGATTAAAAGTAATATGGATGTAACAAATTGATGGGGAGTACTTGCCACAGGACAGACAGTGATATGATACCAGTCAGGGGTACAGCAGCAAAATGCACAGTGATGATTTACTTAAAGAATGCTAAGGGAAAATGCAAAGTCTCTGCTAGGCATCTATAACATGGATTTATAAGTACAAAATGAAATGCAAACTACCCAAGTTAGTTGAATTTTATTTAATCATGCCTTCTATCTATCTATTTTTCTTCTAAGCATATTAATCTATCATTTTCATATTCATTCTGCAACTTAAGGCAAGGTTTCCTTTGAATGATGATTTCATTAGGATTTCTTCTGCCAGAAAGCAATGCCTCCAGAGTTATGTACTACATTAATTCTGTCACATCTTTACCTTATTTCTATTTTTATTTCACACAAATTATGAAAATATATCTACATGCTGACAAGAAAAGGATGCTATTTTCATGTATTTTACCTGGTGTAAGGTCTTCCCAATTGAAAAGGAGATGGAAGGGAATTCACTCAGTATAATGACAGTTTGCTCAAAACAGGCAGGAACATTTGCATTGCCCCAGCACAAAGAGGCACTCAGTGTCCAAAAATGAAAGTGAGTTAGACCCTACAAGCACCTCTACTCCAGCAAAAAAAAGATCTGCCAATTCAATTAGAAAAAGAATATCTTGTTATTGGGACACTTTGGACCTTGCTAACAGAGGCTGTTAAAACAAAAAATGTGATGAATTAAGCTATTCCTTCCTCTACTACAACCTCTACCTCAACAAAAGAGTCTCTGGAAAAAGGCATAATATAGGAGGGAGCAGAATGGGTAATTAATCATGTTTCTCAAACCTCTAGGCTTTCTCCAGCATCGTCTGCTGCCATAAGTCTCCTTCAGAGAAGAGGCTCTTGGCCACCTGGCTAAAGCAGCAGTTGTCAGGATGCTACAGTGATGAGCTAAACCTAATGGTTTAACAAAAAAGTTTCACACTCTTGCATCAAGAACACTGGAGAGAACTTTATACAGAAAAAAAAATAGATTGGTCTTATTATGAAGAAAAATTGATCTTGCTTTTAAATTAGTACCTATGGTATAATAGCTCAAATTTAAAGAAGAAAACAGAGATGATGGAATAACTACAAATTTGTTGAAAATAAGAGTTTGTGCTTTGCCTAGCAGTAGCCAAGATAACTTAGCTATCCCTTATGCGGGGTCAGATTTTGGGCTGTGCTGGATACTAATTAACACCTTTTCATCTCTGCTATTACAAAGTGATGGTTTTGTTCTAAGGACACAAGATATTGAGACAACAGGCATGGGCAAGTGCATCACACACCCTGAAACTAACTGTTCCCAACATCTCCATCATCCCCAGATGACTGACAGATTCAATTCAAGCCCAAATTCTGTCCCCAGTGACATATTTAGTTCAATAGGCAGGACTGTGTTGATGACACAGTACAAGATTTTGATCCCGTAATACATAGAAGTCCTTCCATATATTAAAAATGTGAAACTTTAATGGGCTTACAGAAGCTCTTTCTAACTTTATGCCATGAAAACTGCAGAACAGGTTTCAACCTGGTACACTGCTGCTTCTGATGTATGGTCATGCAGTAAGACTCAGCAGTCTGTGAAGAACCACATGGAATAGCCTCAAACCAACACATGATGACAAAGTGGTACAAGAACCTGCATGCAGAAAGCCTCTGAATGAATTACTGAAAAGACTTTACTTGCTTGAATGCTGCAGAAACAGGCCCCAGCTAGTTCTTTTTCTTGTGTTCTGTCACATTGAGGTTTGCTGCTAGCTAGGAAGAGCTGTTTGATTCTTCTGCTCTTACTTCTTACTGAATCTGGGATGTTTAAGTAAAAGCAGTGAGTTGTACAGCTGATCAACTACAGAAGGTGAAAAAGTCACCTAGAAAATTGTCATTTGATGAAGAGCTTCCTCACATTTCTGGAAACAGTATTTGTATTCCTGCTGCATTTTTTATGTTCTCTAGCAAAACAAGGTAAGATGAGATGATGATATGACTACTGATTGCTGATATATAATAAATTCAAATCAGCATCTGACAGAACCTCTCTTTTTTTAGAGTATTAAATTGTTCTGTGAGTACAATATGAAAACCAAACTGTTCATGAAACAATCCAACACCTCATTAATAAAAATATTGTGCCAAGCCTTACCGTTCAAGACTTGATAGGAAAAAAACACTATTAAAATCCTCTTATAGTGCTCCAGAGGAGACCAGTCAGCAATTACAGACAGTTCTCAGTAGTTTTTTTAATGGTGGATAGGGGTTTTTAGAGGTTGGCATTAGTATTTATTTCGAGGTAAGGGAAACACTGAGGTGTGAGAAGGAGAGATATGACACCCTAACATCTTACTATAATCACATGAAAACACTGGGGTAAAGTCATTAACATGGTAGAAAAGAGGAATACCCTGACAAATGCAAGTGTCCTGTGAAACCTGACCTCAAAGTCCACCCAAAACATTAAATTTCAGGACTTCATAGGAAAATCTTAGAAATGTTGAAAATTTAAAACTGAGTTACCTGGTGTGAGAGTGCTTAAACAGCTTCTGTACAAGAGTTGATGTTTGAGTTCACAGTCTTGATCCTTCAGAGGAGGAGAGAAACAAGTGCTTATATGATGCAGCTTATCACATCCCCTGGTAGGTGGCTGAAATAGATCAGATGCAATTGAACGCTGCTGGGATATGAAGAAGCTACAGGTATGAACAGAAAACACGGAACTTCTTTTAGTTCTTTTCATTCAAAGTCCTCAACCTTAGCCCAGGTAGAAAAAAGCCTCAAACTTTGTACTCAATATAGCATTTCTTTAAGAACAGGAAAAAAAAAAAGAAAAAAGCACTAAATTGATGCAGGTCTACAAATTGCTGCATTAAGTCTGCTATACACAACCCACACACAATAACGTAAGGGTAATGTAAAAACATGCATTAGGGATGAAGAAGAGTATTAGATCCATCTCTTCCCCCATGTAAGGATGAGCTGAGAGCTCATGGTGGGTGAGTACAGCTAGCAAAGCAAACACTTCACTCTCTGTGGGTGAACATTTCATGCATGCTCTTTATTACAAAGCCCACTGAAAACTTAAAGCTGCTTTTCTGAAGGAGTTGTTGTGTAACTCTGACATCTGGGGCTTTCAATCACTGCCCTTTCTGAACTGGTTATGGAACACATTAAACCCAGAAGGCTCCACTTCACCTGTTTACAAACCTTCCCTGCACTTCTCCACCATCCCAGTTTTATTGACAGGCTGCTGGGGCTGAAGGCTCAAATCTGGCATTCTTAGATAAGCACTACCATGGGCTGCAGCAGGAAAAAAACTCAAATTTAAAATGGTGTATATTCTCAAGAGTCTGGCAGAATTATGACTCTTTTCAGAAGTTTAATCCACTTCTCTATCCTCAGATCCACCCAAACAAACTACTGTATGCCTATAGCTGTATAATAGATACAACTTGTATATATGCTTGGAATCATACACTATACTTTCTTCTGCTTGTGTTTCATTATTCTTATAGTCAGGAATCGGGCAGTAGGTCCATGCATGTCACGTCAATAGCATTACTAAAATATTAAAATTAATAAAACAAACAAAATTATTTCTTCTTTCTGTTCACAGCTCATAAACACACTTTGAATTATCTATTCAAAATAATCATGGTTTTATCTACACAATTACACACACACAAGGCACTCATAACAACTCAATGCAAATACCAGAGCTTCAGGATTCCTATGGAGGAAATAGGATGACACAAAATGTTTTGGATGCCGAGACTGTAGAGATTCAAAAAGCAACAAGTTCATGAATAGGAAAATCCAGAAAACTGCTATTAAACCCAAAAATCACCACTTCTGGATCAGGATGTCTCCAAGTTGCAAATAACTGAAAGCTTAGGGAAAGTAGTATTATAGGTATTCCCTCTGCTTATGATCTACTTTGACAATCAAGGCTGGTGTTAGAAAGAGGACACTGGATGAAAGCCACAACTGGCTGTACTTTTATCTGACCTACCACTGCCTTTCTTGTGTTTCAGCATCTTCTGACATAGATAAAAATATCACTCTGCTCATTTTGTGGTCTGTGCAGCTATCTGCTACAGTAAAAAAGAAAATCAAATTATTGACAGATGATATTTATGGTACAAATTACCTTTCACAAAACACTCAAAAAGCTTATCTTTATCTATCTGTGTCTTATCTTTGTCTATCTCTGGTATTTTAAGATGAATTTTTCCCTTCCAATCTCAACATGTGTGTTTATGGAAGGAGAGACTATCAATAGGTTCAAAAAAACAGCTGCACACATTCATGGACAACAGTTCCAGAGATAGGTACTACAAAAAAACAGACAGGAATGTTCCCTTGATAGCCCTAATGAAAAAAAACTTTAGCTCCAGGGCAGTAGGAACGGAATGAACAGCAGGATGTGGACAGGTTCATGTTCTCCCAAACAGCTGCTTCAGTTGCCCCAGCCATAGACATAATGCTTAGCTAGTCTGAGCCAGCAGGCAACTTCTTACATTCTTATCACCACAAAAATTACAAGAAGGTGACCTTGCTACCTAATGCTGAATAAAGTGAACATGATCAAAGGGATAACATGGAAGTGAGCAAGTCATCTCAGCCACACACGTTATGCTGCAGGTACCACTGTGCTGTTTCAGCCATGGGTCTTACTGCTTATACAGCAGGGGAAAGGTGAGCTTCTCCAAAACTTCAAAACCCTTACAGCTGCATTTTCTGTTTTTTCTGCTGAGGACAGAACCAAGAGCACTGGGAGCTGCAAGGAGGAGGGTAGACTGGTAGGTCAACATAGCCAGCAGGGAACTCATTAAACTGGCAATGCTTCCAATTAAGGATAATCATGGAAATCATTATCAGAACAGGCAGTGCAGAAACAGCAGTTGAAATACAGCACGGTAGAAATAAGCACAACAGTTCCATGATAAGGACCATCAAATATTTGCGACTGTAGAATAATAAAAAATAAATGATCTAAATCTGGGTGTGCAGAGTAGTTTCAGGGAAATACTTTCAGGTACGTCTTTTTGACTCCTAACTTTCTAAGAATGATCTGTATATTGTAATTTGGGTTGGCTATAAAACTCCACAAGGCATAAAATGGGCATCCATATTGGATAACACAGTCTTAGCCTCCACAAAGGTGGAACGGCATATATATATACTTCAGAACTCACTAATCTTTACACAATTAAAAAAAATATATTTAGGGAAGCAAACTTTTATATTTTTAAGAAATTAATATGTGTAAACAGCTACCAATGTACAATCATTTCATTAACACTAGTGCTAATATAGACAGGAGATTATGCAAATAATTGCATAGAAATGTATGAGCATATGGATAATATTGTGCTTTGCACAGCAACGATAGATACTTGGACCTGAGACTTTATCTACCCTGAACAAAAACGATTGACTTTAGCTTGAGTAGCTGCTCAGACTGACTTTAATTTAAGTAGGTCAGGTGCTGAAAGTTGTGTTGCTACAGCCACATGTATCTCAGCACAGACTGGAGGGCTGGATAGGTACCAAACCTCTCTAGCAGTTGTGCTATATTCTGTGCTGTTGCATCTATTTTCTTAGAGGGACCCAAGCAGCTAGTCAGAAACTAATTTGGGAAAAGCTATGTGAGCAGTAACATCATGAGAGCAGCAAAGTCCCACTGTGAGTGATACTTGGTACTGCTCTACTCATTACTCTCCTGGTGCTGGCTAAGAGGATACTTAGAACCATATAAAACTGCCAGATAAAACACCTGGGGCCCACAAGCACCAAAACTGCAATACATTTATGGACGAACCTAAGAAGATGAATTAAAATTTATCTGTAAAATTAAGGATGTTTATAGCTTGCAACAAAGCCCAAAGTTTCTGCTTAGTCCATCAGCCCATCTGTACAACTCTGCTGGACCTGACTCTGATTTCACTTCTGTCCATTTGAAGCAATGGAATTACTCTGGCACAAAGAGCAAAGTCAGACTCAGATGCTTCTTACTGCAGTATCTACATGCTGATAGGTTGTTACGAAACCACAATACCATTCCAAAATGGTCAGACAGCACATTTCTCGGTATATGAAATATGTTCTACGACAGACTAATCATTGATAAAAGCCTATAAGATGTTGCTGTTTTTACCTGTAGAAAAGCTACTAAGAAGAATAACAACCCTAACAGCTAGATTCTTGGATGTTGTGAAGTATGTACAGGTTGCTCTGCTTTTATTACCTAAGCACTAATGGCAATTTCAGAAAAGGAATCCAGGCGAAGTGGCACATAATAGGAGATCAATTATAAGAATAGAGAGTCATGTTAAAGTCAAGCAAATGGCTAACATTAAACAGTCAGCTAGCTGTGGTTTTAAAGAAATTAGCTAATACATTTACAGCATGATAACAAATAAGTTATCAAAGGATTTTGGGGAACAAATAACATTTAAATTCTCAATATCAAAGTCTATCATGTTATCACTCTCATTTCTGCCAAAACCAAGAAATGCAAATAACCTTCTGAAGAAGTCAGCCAGAACATCAGTTGCAAATTCAAGATTAACTCAGGAACTTTGCCGCACCATGGTGTGCACACACCTTATTTACCTGATGACAGTGACATGGATTGCCTGTTTGTGAAGAAGAGAGTGTGAGAGTCTACCTTGACTGACTTAGGCCATACAGCAAGCTGTATTTCGATACAGCTAATCATAACCTAATTGTAAGAAAACATTCCTTTAAAGAAATGAAGGGTTCCCCACAATGGGATATTGAAGTCAGACAACAGAATTCCTCATCAAAATACAACTGTGCTGCTAAGTACGTATAGTAGAAAGAAGTGCTGGATGCAGTCTATCTTTGCTATATAAGCCTGCATCTATTTTTGGCTTTAGGAGTTTCAAATATGTTTTTCTTAGTTGTTTCATGGCTGATTTTTCCAATCCATAAGAACTCAGCTGTCCTTTGGGAACACAACAACACAGCTGCCTTTTTTATGGGAAGAATTATAAAGTAACCAATACCTTTCATACGCAGCTTTCTATGGACTGGCTTTTGCAAACACAGGGCCACTTAGGGCCTTAAGTGGTTTCTTTCATGAAATATGTCTGCACCTACTATGCAGACAGCAAATCCTGATTTACTGTGGATATACTCCATGCATGTAATACTTCCATGGGTGTACGGGAAAATGCCTGGCTTATGACTGAAGCAGTGATTTGCATCGTGTGCACAGCAGTTCTGCTACTAGCTTGCTCCCTGCCTGTGTGAAGAGCAACCTGAAAAGAAGCCAGGACCAAACATTCCTCCAGCCTGATGCCTCCTACAGCACAGGTCTGTCACACACTTGTGAGTTTAACACTCTCTAGTAATAACACATTTAATGATACCCTGTCATGCATAAGTTGTTTGCCCATCAGCACATTTCCAAATAGTTACTGTCCAGCTAATTGCGATTCAGAGCTCACGATCACCCTCCCTATAGATTCCAGCATGTAATGACAAAACATTACTCTCTGTCCACTATCTTCTACTCTCTGCTGTACTTGCTAAGCATCAGTCTTATTACCAAATTGAAATTATCCAAGTATAATATTAAGATGACACACTTTATACCATGTGTAGCAGTTTCCTGTTCACTTTCACAAATCAAAGAATCATAGTAATTGTCATTTATACAGTTGAAACAAATTCCAACCACAGCAACAGATTTCAGTCAACTGAAATGGAATGTTTACTAATTAAGCTAAAATTCACAAAGGTTACCTAGCAGGATTTTTTTTTTTCCCCTCCTTCTTATCCTGCCCCTGCTCAGGTCAGGAATTGGGTAATTCCATTGCTACTGGTGGTCTAGTCTCTGGATTTCAAAGGGAAACCTGCAAGAAAAGGGTCTGTAAAGAAAATGTACAGGATAAAGAAGATGCAGGAGCATAGCAAATTAAGATTTCTAGAAACATGATGGAAGAGGAGGGTTTTTTTTCTCCCAAGCTCATTTTAAGATGAACAGTGAGAGCTTCTGAGCAAATAGAAACCTTCACTGAAGTTCAAACTGCCATTTCACACACACAGACTACATACAAATCATGAAAGAAGTTTTGTGCCATTCAAACAATTGTTTGTCACATTATTTCAAGCCTTCATTTATAATACTGCTTATTTAGCAAGTTGGTCTTCATACTTTGCCAACAAAAGGTTCCATTTAGCTCAAATGAAAACAGGCAGATAGGACCTGACAAGTTTAAGAGAACCAAAACCTGCGTGGTGATCACTAAAAAGCAGTTTGATAAGTAAAACTGGTGATATGAACACTCAGGGGCACAAGGAATAGTGATGGTAGAGCCAGCTCTAAAAGCTCTGTGAGAGCCTGGAGACCTGCAGGATGCCAAGCTACGTTACAGGGGGCAAGATGACTTTTGTAAGTGTCATCTGGTGTGTAATAGCTATTTTGATAGTCCTACAGGTATTAATGCGAAAGTCTGTAAGTACTTAAATGAAACTATAGTTATGAATATTAACCAGCTAGTAACTCATGCTAGAGACTTTGACTAGGTACTTGATAAAAATCACAAGAACTTCTGAAATGGAAGTATAGCACATATGTAGATTTCATGAAAATACCTGGTACACAGATTTATACCTTTTATATATAAAAACACATTTTTCAGTTAATGAGAAAGGGTAATATTGGGAAGATTTATAAGTACAATTATTACTGGTAGATTGATCATTTTCAACAGGAAATTGATTGCCCAAATCAGACAGGCCCTCTGTAGAAAAATGAAAGGAAAAATGCTGTATAGTGAAATTCTATCTTCTAACAAGGATATGTAGCTCTAGTTTGCCTGGACAAAACTGAAATAGGTACATCTGGACAGCACCACTGACAACTCCACTCATTCATAACTACTGTGATGGGAAGTTATGCTGCCCTTTTGAAAAGCACATCCTCATGAGGTGGAATGACAGTGAAAGATCTGATCTACCAATTTTTTAAGGTCACAATACATTAATTGAGAGATGAGTAATTCAGATATTATGTAGAAAGAAATTAAAATTGATGATCCTCTCAAGGCCAGGCCGTGTAAGTAATAGCTGAGAGTCATTTTTATCTCTAAGCTCTTTCCATGTTTACATGAAATAAATCGTTCTCTTTCCAATGATAGAATGTTGCTGATAAAGAAATACTCAGAGCTGGCAATTTCAGTAAAGAATTAAGAGAGTATACAGACCCTACCTTTATCTACAGAGAGATGCTTGTTTGGGGTCAGGTCCCATACACGTCAGAAAGGTAGCATGGGGAAATGCCTTGCAGTCCTGCATTCTGTGATTCTATGGATATAGAGAAAGTCATAGTTTGAAGCTGGTGTTTATTAAAGCTTCTATAATTAGTGAATACAGATGTTTTCTTTACATGCATAATGTAAACTTTATGTAGTGTAAATTCAGTAACAATGAAGTGAAAGTTTCCAGCACGTAACTTTTGCATGTGAATTTTAAGTGTCTGGATATCATTCTAAACATTTAACTACTGTTTTCAAAAATCATCTGTGAAGATAGCTTAGTAAAGCATCTACAAGTAAAGCTGCTTCACTGCTGTGCAGTGTATCTCATTCTTTTCATGCTAGAAAGATGAAAACTTCATTATCTCTATAGGTAAAAGTAATGTATAAATGTATAAGTAAGAATGCTAAGAAGCAGCTTGTAATTTCTTTTTGTAACTCAGCATGCTGACAGAATTCTTGATCTCAAAGGATATGCTTCCTTGTGAGTTGGGGGAATGTTTCCTTGGTTTTATTTGTCCTGCAGAACATAATAGGACAGGTTTGGCCCCACAATAACCACAGCTTCATTGACTACCCAAACAGAGGCAGCTTGCATCTAAGCTGTTCAAACTGCATGCACCTGTAAAGGTGTGCTGAAAGGATAAAGACACAGCCACAGTACCAGAGGGAGTTGGTAATAGAACAGGACACTGTCTAACACGGCTGAGTTTGAAGCGGGTAACATAAACATATGGATTATGTTGTACTGTTCCTGCTTTGATATGATTTGCACACACAAAAGAACCATAGCTGCCTGCAGCCACTGAAGTGTAGCTCAGAGATGTTCAAATTAGCTGTAAGCATAGCAGACCAGGCACTGTACTGTTGCCATTACATTGCAGAGACCCAAGCTTCTCTCAGCAGGGTGATTTAATCTGCAAGGCCTCTGTGCTGCTGTCACTATCAAGAAGACATGCTCTAACTACTTCTCTTGAACTTAGCCTCTTTTATATTAATGGATTTCACTGCTTGAGGTATTTTAATAGTGTTCTATTGCCAAAGGCTTTCTAATACCTTGATGTTTTACGTAGAAACAGAAGTTTCTGGTTGCTTGAAGACTGAGATGACATACTGAGTAATTGCACAGCTTCAGAAGATGATATCTGAGCATATGCCTGACAATTTCACATTTGCATTTGATAACCTCATAATTTATATGAATAATCTAAAAAGACAATCAAAATACCCAATTCGCTCTGAGGCATTTATTTTTAAAGGCAATTAGCATACCAGCTTCCCAGCATTCCCAGCTGTGTAGGCAGTTTTAAATACCAATGAAATAGACACTGATAAAGAATGAACAAGCTTGATGTGGCTGGTCTCACCTGAACTGTCCTTAGTAGGACTATTTTGCTGAGATTCCCATATCTGTTGAAGCATAGTCATACTGTAGCACTGGTGGTATTTGGTGAGGTGACAACTGCAGATCATGCCTTTTGCATTATTTTAATGCAGAAAGCAACCAATCTAGTTCACAGGATTGTCCCACAAACAGATGTGCCAGCTTGGAAAACAGGGAGAAGTTTTGTGCCCCAGCAGCAGAAACGAGATGGGGAAGCCATCTGTCTAACATTGCCTAATGCTGGCTAACATTTTGTACTGAAAAATTATGGCTACATTAGCACATAATTAGCACAATTCCTAAGGAAGGAATACATTCAAAAGAAAGACTAGGGGAATATATTTTGCTGCTTTTTTTTTTTTTAGTTTTGGTACAAAACTTGGTCTGAAACACTGTCATCTTTAAGTCTGAAACAGAAGATAAATCATTAATAAAGTGATGCAGAAAATACTACTTAGAGATGAATGAACATGCTTTAATTACCCCTTCCAGCCTTACTAGCACCCTTAAGTAAAATTCACATTCCCCTCACATGCAACTCTGAAGCTGAGCAGCATTCCTATTTAGATCAAGACTTCATCCAGCCTTTAAACAACTACTGTTAATTCATGCGATACAGATATTACTCTCATTGAAACCCATCCCATATGCTCATTGTATTTATATTATATGTATAAAAGTCAACCACCAAAGCCAAAGAATGCTGTATGGCAAGCTTAACATTTTAGTATTTACAGAGGTTCTGCCATTATGTAACTTCAGTTTTCACCTCTCTTGATGGTTGTTGAAGACATTTACATAAGGCTATATATACAGAGAAGATCCTCAGATAGCGGAAAACAAAGTCTGGCTCAAATCAGAACAATATCAGTTTATATCATCTCAAGATATGATCCAGGCTTTTTGTTGCTCAAAAGCTTACTTGTTTCTCACTTGAAGTCAGTGTTCACTGTTTGCAGTGTTACCATGTGTTCCTTTAAAGATAATCTGGTTGCCAGAAACAGTGAAGTATGTCTGCATGAAAGAAACAAGCAGCAGGAGAAGAGGAACCCTTAAACCACAAAAGATCGTAATTTTCAGGAAAATGTACTTAGTAATCTAAAACAAATGGAAAGATATGATGAAAACACTCTATTACCAGAACTGGCTGTTTAGAAATACAATGTTTTCCTGGTGGGTTTTTTTTTTTTTTAATTATTATTATTATTTACCATCAATTTTATACCAAAATGATTTAATTTTTAAATTATTTAGATGACTGAATTAATTGACATGAAAATAGAAAACATAACTGATGTAAAAATACATTGTTTACTTATTGAAGAGTAGAATGTCAAAAGAATTGAATTTTTTTTCTAAAGGAAAGCAAGGGAACAAAAAGTAATCAGTAAATTAAAAAAACCCAAATCAATCAGTAAATAAAAATTTAATTCTCCTTGATCTGAAGCAGCCATAATCTATGTGGCTACCACAAAACTTCAGGGCTTATAAATACAAGTGTACTAACTGACCAGTATTTAATTGTTAAGGTCTGTCTATTTCAAGAGAGTGGACTATATTGTTAAAGCATCAGACATATATATCCTCATGCCAAATGTTTTACTCTATTATAGAACTAGAGAAGGGGAAAAATAGGTTCATTTAAAAGGAAGGAGTTAATGCAGAATATATGCAACAGACTGTACATACCACTAGTTAGTTACCACAAAAATATTTAATTAAGAACAACTTTCATAATGAGATGCTTGAATTTACAGAATTTTCCTAACAAAAAAAAAATAAATTTCCATATGTGATCAGCTCATTGAATCTCAGTAGTCTAGAAAACACTCCTACTTAGCCAAAGTATCAAGAAAGAAAAAGAACTGTATCCTATCTCCTGTTTTGATGTATTACTGGTTTGTTTTGCTTTTCTTGTCAGAGTAAATGGCCTTCAGCAATATACATAACAGTTAAGTAAATGCCAAGTAAAATCAGATAATTTTGTCATAAGTCCTTAGCTTTGAGTTCTGTCCTTGGCTGAAAAATTCTTCTATGGAACTTGGAAAGCAATAATATGGTTTTATTAGCCACACTGAAAGCTTGAAAATAATTTCCTCCTATTAACAAGGACTTTATTTGTATTTAAATAGATATAATTCATACTATATTCACTGAAATGTCTGTTTTAGAGAATGCACAGGGCCTGTTTTAGAGAAGGCATCCACAAAAATCTGTGGATGCAATGAAGTGCAAAACCAGATAAATCAGCATTCCAAAAGGTGTATAAATCCATTTATAAAAAAAACCCAAACACTATGTGTCTTACAAAAAAAGCCTTTTTAAAATTAAATTTAAATCAAGGCAATGTACATTAAGCTCAAAATTTACTACAACTTACTAAAATTCTCAAAGCATAATGTCACATTTAATGTCTTAAGCAGTTCATGTTTGTGGAAACCACAGGATCAATGGGAGATGTCACTAAGTAGACTGAAAGTGTACTGAAGTGATCTTTCAGGCTTTTGGAGCAGTAGTTCCACTTGCAGGTGTAAAGAATCTTCATTCAATGAAATTACTACTGTCATGAAGTAATTGTTAAATTAGTTAATCAGAACTTTTCTTCTTTTACTCTAAAAACTGTGGTAACATCTTGTAATTCAAAAAAACACCAGACAATTCTGGTAATCACAATGTGTGTTTACTATTCCTATGTAATGTTTCCTTTGGTTTAGAAGTATAGAAAAAAAAGAGTTGCAGTTAAGGAACACTTTTAAAGTTTTATCGACTTCACATTATCCGTGGTTTTGTATATTTTAACTGAATCTTATTTAGCATCAAGATCTAATTGGGTGGAAACTAAAATTAATCTCAATGATAAATGTTCTTTTTGATGATTCTGTGATTCACCATTGCCTAATAAAATAACATGCAAAAAGAGGCCAAATGCATTTACTAGGTTACATAATTTCATAAATAAATGTTCATAATATTTCCCAGAGCTTATTTCCATTAGTAAATATGAGATTTATACTCATAGCAATAGACATCTTTAATGGCTGCCAAAGAGAAGAAATCAACTCCCCTTTAGAGAACTGACCAAATTTGTGCAAATGCAAGGCAAATTTAGAACTATCAGTTGATTTTAGTCTTCCTGATCATTGATTTGAATCATAAATAACATTGATGACTTAATCACTTAAGTGTAATCTTTGTAGGTTTCATTCCAATGGAAGCATTGTTGATTAACAGTTCAGATTCTGCACTGTGAAGATGTCATATTTATAACTTAGCTATCCCAAATCCCAGTGGAGGCTTGAGAAACTGAAAGGGTCATAAAAAAGATGGAGAGAAGGGCATTTTGGTTTTGGAGCTACACAGATGACAAAAGCTATGCCTGAGGATGCCAAAGATGGTCAGCCTCTGATGTGAACTTAGT
This sequence comes from Chloroceryle aenea, assembly GCA_013399075.1. Classification (NCBI taxonomy): domain Eukaryota; kingdom Metazoa; phylum Chordata; class Aves; order Coraciiformes; family Cerylidae; genus Chloroceryle; species Chloroceryle aenea. The sequence goes on from VWZY01008839.1 coordinate 135,456, forward strand.
TTTCACAAGAACCAAACCCATTTGCTTGCTTTTTCAGGAAGGATTCATACAATGAAATGACCAGTGAATGAAGCTGCTGTCAGTTATAAGAACATATATCCACAAGGTCACTAATATTAATGCCCAGGAATTTTGTGAGGAAATACCCATCAGGTTCAGAGTTGCATACTTTAAACCAAGCTAATGGCTAGTCCTCTCCAAGTTAGAGTTTGCATCAGTGACATTTCCATGTCACAAACAATGTTAAAAAATAAATAAGGCTACTAATAGCATGTCTCTTCTGTGCCCCCTCCCCAGCTCACCAGATTTGCTCCTTTCCCCATAGGTGGTTGGGTTCCCATGGCAATAAAACTATTTTCATTTCCTGTTTTGTAGTTCCTTCCTCTTGTACCATTCCCACACCAGTATGCCCCAAACACACTGAATGTGGAAACTCTGGCAGGTTTACTCATAGTTAAAATTAACAGTATGGGGGCTAGAGGGGTGTAAACTCAAACCTCCTCCCTCAGACGCACATCACTGATAGCCTTCATGGAGCCTGAACAAACAAACAATCACAAGAAATACAATGTGTCATGAAGTTGCTTCTTCTCGTAACCATGGTAAAGTGTAGGCAGCTAAGCAAAAATGTGATCATTTTTAAAGGTTTAAAATATTTTTATTGTCATTAGACAGGCCAGCTGGCAGCCAGATAGGGTTTAGACCAACTAGGTGATTTGGGATTAGAGACCAAACTGAGGTTGGTATTTCTGTTTGCATTGGACCTTGTCAGAAAATTTCAATTGAACGAGGGAATTCAAAATTATATTTTATTTTAAAATTTAATATAAT
>VWZY01008839.1:138225-168499 GCA_013399075.1 Chloroceryle aenea
ATCTCTTTTCTCCCTACCTCCAGAATCCCTGTGACTTAAGGATGATTTAGGAAAAAAAAAAGGTGGAATTCTTCAGTGATGTCTGTGATATAGAAACAGTAATAGCACCTATGGGAACAATATTATCTTTATTATTTTATTGACTCTGGGCTAGGGGACGATCAACACTAACAATCACTCAAAAAAGATGACAAGGAAATAAATTGAGCAGAAGTTATAGAGGAAGTAAAAGTGATATATTCATTCTTCCATCTCATTTGCTTCATGGAATGCTATGTCTCCATCTATTACTCCTATCCCTAAATTATAATAAAGCAGAAACACACAAATTCAAATATTGGACAGAGTGATTTATACTTCCTCTTCTCCATACAACACTGCATTAAGGACCTCTCATTTCTAGTGTAAAAGTCTTCCAAATCACAGTATTTTTTTACAAGGTCTGACTTTCAGCATAGATATATTCTGATATGCAGTTTTACACACACATGCAATTGCAGGCCATAGTTTTGCTCTACTCAGCAACTACTTTGAGGCCTATTTTAGAATAATCTGTTGTTGCATTTGCAACCACGTACTTAAATCTAAGTGATCAAGTTTCAGAGGTCTCTCCCAAAAATTATTACCTAGCTTATCAGTATCTTCAAGGGTATGCCACACATGTTCAAGTTGCCAGAAAGAAAAATAAAAGTTTTTGCTATCAGTGTGCTTGTTACTGTTCAGGAAGTCAAGGGAATTATGTAACTGGCAGTGCTTAAATGTGAATTTGTGCAGCTTTTAATTCTAAGCATAGCTAGAGAAAAAAAAAAATACAGGGACAGAAGAAGTAGGACAGAATAGTCAAGGTTGGAAGGGACCTTTGGAGTTCATCTGATCCAAGCCCCCTACTCAGACATATCCAGTTGCTCAGGACCTAGTCCAGACAGTTTTTGAATACCACCAAGAATGGAGTCTCCACAACTTCTCGGATCAACCTGTGCCATTGCTCAATCTCCCTCACAGTAAACAAACAACTCCCAATGTTCAAAAGAAATCTCCTGTGTTTCAGTTTGTGCTCACTGAATCTTGTCCTATTGCTGAGCTTCGCTGAAAGGAGCTTGGCTCCACCCTCTTTACACTCTTCCTTCAGATAATAAATATCTGTGTATAAAACATGGATGGGAACACCCTGCACCTTTTCTTCTCCAGGCTGAACACCCCCAGCTCTCTCAGCCTTTCCTGATACAACAAATGCTCTAGTCCCTTCATCATTTTACTGGCCTTTTGCTGGACTCTCTCCAATAGCTCCATCTCTTTTGTACATGGAAGATGCAAAAAGTAATTTTTATTTTAAAAAAGGACAACTTTTATTGTTACTTTTGGATGAACAGCTTTACAGGAATAATTAGGTTTTTAAATCAGCCTCTGAATAACAGTTACTGAAATCAAGAGAGTGACCCAGTTACTTCCATTATCATATCTGCTTCCCATTTATTTGATTGGGTTCATGGATTACAATCTTCAGTGGACCATCATAACACCAAATCGTGATTCAGAGTCTGCAAATCCTGCAGACATCCTTCAGGTACTGCCTATTTACCAGAGACCACCCTTGTTACAGAGAAGTTCATGATGTGCATTTTTCAGTCCCTACTGAGAGCAACTCCAAGTAAGGTGGGAAGGCAAATGACTCCAGTTTCTTTAGTTTGGAAAACCAGTCCTACTTCCTACCTGGCCCTGAGCACACCCTGTTCTTTCAAACAACAAAGTTACCCTAAGATAAGTGAGAAGATCATTTATGGTAACAGATACCCTTTAAAAATGTCCTTCAGTAGTAACGGACAAGCCTTAGAAGCAGTGGCAGAGCAGTTTAAGCATATATTCCTAATTATTAAGAAAAAAAACAAAACTTGAGACATTTTTCATGTTCTTACAATTCTTTTAGACTTCATCTGGGTCTTCTTATAGAGTTTATTAAAGACAAAACCAGTTACTTCTGAACCTTCACAAACCAAACCTCAAATCCAGTAAAACACATAAGTACATGTCTAGACTATATAAAAAGGCCCTCTGTAGCTTTGCACATGCACATTTTCACGTTTCACACAAGGACCCAACTCTTGTTGCAGCATCTAACTGTTACTAAACATTCAAGTATTCTACGGGTATTATTTCACTTCCTTGCATGTTCTCGCAGAACTTGGGTTTTCACAGCAATTGGCTTGTGCTGTGTACTCTGCTTGCTCATTAAATCAAAGCACATGACTTTTAGAAGACAGGGATCTATTATTTTTCTGAAGTGCTTGGGTTTGAAAACAGAGAACATGTGTTACTCATCTGCAGTAGTAGAAAAGAATTTTTGAAATTCTCTTGTCTTTTAGACAACACATGTAAACTTCTCATTTGCTTTGCAACACTTAGATGTGCAACAGTAAAAAAAAATTTGGAGTTAGTCACTACTTAAGAAACAAAGTATTTGCAATTAATACCTGCTAAATAGATTCAAAAGTTATGCACAGATATCCATAAGCATAATAATTTCCTTAGGAAAGTTCTGAAACAGAGTTAAAGATCATGGGAACAAGAGAGTACAGGTGTTTCTGACCAAGATTACAAGAAACGGAAGGAGATGTATGTGGCATTTATTAGCAGTTATCAGTGTCCAGTTGTACAAAAATGTTTTTCTTCAGTAGAACGGTTCAGTGTGGATACTTAGCAGCAGGGAATAAGCAAATATGTATCCTTGCTGACCTGACTTCCTCCAGCTCATCTTCCACTACAACAAATCAATAGAATTGAAATAAATCTTGGTCTTAGCAGATGTCCTGTAACTTTAGGAATCTGCTCTTAGAAGGCTCAGACATAGTTTAAATAAAAGCAAAATGACAAAGGATCAGGGGCAGGTCTAGTAGATATTTCCTTGGGAACTTAAATACCTATAAATTTCCCACAATATGTATGAAATAATGACACAGAAAACAATGACTCAGCAGGATTCCTTCAGTGACTTATAAGGATGCTACCACCCCAACTAATGGGATTTTGTTTGTTGGTTGTTTTTGTTTATTTTTTAGAAAAAATATAAAGCATTATAAAAAAGCCAACCTACCCCTAAAGGGATATGTTTTTCTTCAAGGCCGGAAGTTTCCACAAGGGATCAGTTTGGACTTGTTTTTATTCTGGGTGCTTAAACATAAGGAACAATTGCGTAATAAGAAACATTTATTATTTATCCCTGAAAGTCTTCCTTCACAGGAGTACTCAGTCAGTAAAAGTACATGTTTGTTCCTATGGAGACTGCAGATCTGAAAGTCTTAATAGGACAAGGAAATTTAAATAACTGAAAATGCCCCTACATAAGGCAAGTCAGGACTACTTATGCTTTTTTATCAGTGAAGGGCATCTTGTAAGGCTACCTTTCTGCTATTCTACTGTTATTGTTTTGCTGAAAGATATACTAAAACAAAACTGAACCTCAAGTATCTCTGAAATCTGTGAGACTACAGACTGCTCCATTTCCACAAGTGCTCTGAAAGCCTTCTGGAAAAGTGAGCTAAAAACTAAAATCACCAAGTGTTATTATGAATTAATCTGTTAATCTGTTTAAAGTTAGGCTGCTTTCCTGTTGTAGTTAAATACTGAGCAACAGGACAATGCTTCTCTCATATTCTGCCTACAGCATGCTTAAAGGAAATTTCAAATAAGGCAGAAGCATAAATTTCTTTATAGATTTCCCTTCCTCTCTCCTTCCTTCCTTGAAGCACAACAGGCCACCAGTTCAGAGCAATTCATTCTTTTCTTTCAGGAGCTTCACTGAGCTGGTCCCATGTGAAAATACCGAGATAATAGAAAAAAAGAACAATAAAAATGAATCTCCTCATTATAGTCCACTAGGGGGAAGTTTGTACTTGGAGATGCTTCCCCAACTTTCTCTTAATCTTTGCTCCTACTGTGGTGCATATTGCTCTGAAAAACAAGTAGAGCCATGTGTAAATCAGAACCAAAGAGGCCTGACTCTCTAAAGATTTGCAGCTCAATCTAACCACCAGAGGCCAATGGCCTAGGTAATCCCAAGCACTTTGACCTCTTCCCTACCATTCTTCCCAGCAACCCACTATTACTTGCTTGCTATGGCCATTTGGCCACCAACAGCAACAGCTTGTGGCTGCTTGGTCAGCTAGTTCATCCACCTGTGAGTTAGCCTGACATAATTCATTTCAACCTAGAAATGATCCATTTTGACCCAGATCAGTAAGTGGCTTCAGGGACTGCACAGCTACAAGACTGCTAGAGTACCAGAAGGGAGGAAGCTGCAATGCATGGGCTGTTCTTCAAGGCAGCCCACTTTTTTTTTGAAGGTAAGCTAACACCGAAACTTTAAATATATCTGAAACATCTGATATTTTGTAAAAAATTGTTAATATTGACCAACAGACTGAAAACACAATGTGGAAGCCTCAGACATGACAGAGCATATAAACATTTGGATTGCAGAGGTTGCATCAGGTTAATAATATGTGCAAAAAAGCTGTAAAATTCTGTTTTGCTCTCCCAGGACAATAAGGAAACCTGACTAAAGACATCACTGCTACTGACATGACTTTTTAAATAAATCTGACAAGATTGGAATTACTTTCTTTAGTTTCTCAAATCATGATACTACAACCAAGTGATTGGTATCCCTCAGGAAAGAGGTAATGACTGTAGTTAGCAATACTGAGCACATAAAAAGCCTAAAATACTATCAATTCCTTGACAGATAAAGGAAAATACAAACCCATTAGGACTGAAAGCAAAGTCATGGAATTGCATAGAAAATAGGAAAGAAATTAAATCTTTGGTCAACAATTGTTTCTGAGCTAGCTGGAGCAATTTCTGAAGCAGTTATTTTCTTGCATTTTTTCATTTTCAGCAGATGTTGGTTAGTTTTTCAAAATCTCACTATTTTGAAATTCAAGGAAAAATAGCAACCTGGCTTCCAAAATTCTTAGATAAGTTTCAGTGTCATGAAATTTGTGAATATTTAGCTTTGACTTTTCACCTTTGAATCAACAGCCTACAATCAGTTCAATATTTAAAGACTTCTGCAAGGGCAAACTATAGGCATTCTTATGGCATTTTAATGAAAGCCCACGTTCTCGGTGCAATTTATTGGTTACAGTAGTTGAATCTTTTGGGAAAACATTGAAAACACAAAACTTATGCAAGTTATCATCAAAGCTGTTTATAGGCTTTTTTTAATACTTGGTTCTATAAAAGCTTCCCCAAAACCAGAGTGAATACAAGGTAACACCATCAAAATTTTAACAGCACCACAATCGAATCAAAAAGGGCAAACTGAACTGATTACAAAGACTACGTATCTGAAAATCTTGACAGCATTGGATATTGTGTTTATATTACTTGAGAAAATGGATCCCTGAATCTGCTTTCAAATCACCTACATTTGCATATGAAATTAAGGCTTCCTTCAAAGTAACTCAAACATTCTTGAATATAACCCTCCTATATGAGCTCTCTAAGCTGTTACACTTTCTTTTTACTCCTCATAAATCTAGTATATTAATTACCTTGGATCCAACCACTTGAATTAGAAAGGAAAATGATGTTGTCACTTCAAAAGACTGAAAAATCTCCTCACAAGCCCTGTAAAAGCTCAGTCACTGCTGTAGGCAGCCAGTTGGTAAAAATGGCTTGCCTGCCAGAGACCCCTAGCTCCAAAGCTGTCTAACCCAGAGATAATGTTAAGTGTCTTTATTGATGAGATCTATGTATTTGTTGGGTTTTTTTTACTTGTTTTGTTTGGTTTGGGTTTTGTTTTTGTTTTTGTTTTTGTGGGATTTCTTATTTATTTGTTGTTTTGGTTGGCTTGGTTTTCTTTTTTCTTTCCTATTTTTAGAAAAAGATATTATCGTATTTTGGATGGGGAAAAGATAATATAATTTAAAAATTCAGCCTCTTCTCCATTTCACAACATAACAAACATAGTGCTTTCTTTCTGCAAAAAGATGATACACAATGATACAAAATATATATGGTCTTTGAATTTAGCATATCCTACAGCTTTCCTGTATTTCAGCAGTTAGTAACTGCTGTCAAGAAATGGCCAAACTTATTTTTTAGAGGTCAAAGGCCTTGTTTGAGATGTGCAGGTAAATTTATAATAAAGTGCATGCGTACTTGACAAACCACCCCTATTAGTACCCACCAATCATTCTTTGCTGAATGTAAATTGAAAAACATTGCTGCATTTGAACCGAAACTTCGTGCTTGCCAGAATTTTATCCACCACACTACAGAGACCAGCTTTTAAAAATGTCAAAGATGCCAAGTGATAAATTAGGCAACAGAAGGACCATCTCCAGCTTCATAAATCTAATCCAACCCAAAAAAAACTGATCAAGAGAAATATACTTTAACATATTTTAATTCAGAGAGTTGCGGAGCTTAAGATGCAAGACAGGTTTCTCTCTGACCTTTGTATATATAATCCATGATGTGTATAGGAAATCAGATTTAATTTCCTTTTGTCTTTCTTGTAAAAGCAGAAAGATAGCACCCTGCATCACATTTATGCTAGTAACACACCTCTTCAAATTTTTAGAAGCAGCTCTATGATTAATGATGCTTATATATCAAAAATCAATAAGTAAACAACTGATATTGCTGTGGCAATATCTTGGCTTCAAAATTAACATAAAACCTGGGTAAAACTCTGACAAATATAACAAGAGGAGAAGAGATCTGCAAAGGTAGAGAAGAGCATCCTCTTTGCCAAAAGAGATCTTGGGACAGCTGTGCACAAGAAGCAACTGGAATGATTACTACACATGCCCATCCTGCTGGTGAAGCGAGGCAGTTTCAGCTCTGCTAGAGGCACTATTGGCTGATGTTTACAACATCGCAGCATAAATGTTAAATGCTGCAATTAACGTTTTACGCTGTTTACAATTCTTGGATATTGTTTTAGTTTTCTGTTCTAATTCTTGCATCTGGAGATACAGACAAGGCTATCATGTGTGTTTTCACAAATATTTTAGTCATTCATGCCCTTCTCTAGAAAATCCTTATACCAAATAGTAATTATGAGCTTGCTGTTGTTCTCTCTGCCTTCCAAGAAACCCCCATATGTACTAGACAGTAATTCCACAAGGGTGTTCCTGGCTTTGTTGCTATAACTGAACAGAAGCTTGATTTGTTTTCCAGAATTTTTAGTTATTAGAGGTTATACAAATTCCTTTAATAGTACTAGCAGTTGTGAATGCTTCCTGAGGACAGCATGACAGATGTCCTAAAGAATAGAAACCAATGTGGCTAAAAATTCTATAGGAATGGGTACCTGCACAGAAGCTGAAAAGAACAAAACAGTATGGGGCAATATATACAAAGCTTACTAATACAACGTTTCTCCAGTCAAGGAATAAATTAGAAGACACAGGCTAGTATAAGTTAAGTTTCTGTCAAGCCTGTCAGGATGATAGTAAAAAATAATCTCTTACCTGTAATAAAAAGGTGAGCAATAGAGATATAGAGTATGAAAGCTCTCAGATCGAAGATTTATCCCTGGGAACCACAATAAAACTAGCTACTGCAATTTAATTATGAAAGGGATACCTCTTGGACAACAAATTTGCAGTGAGGCTCGAGCACACAAATTAAGATACAGTACTTTGTATCTTATAGAATTATACCTACTCACCATAAATCAACAGAAGATGAAATTCATGCAAAGCTCAGGAAAGCTAAACAGAAAGCTACCGCTGCCTTCCTGAGGTTACAAAGCAAATCCTTATATCAGAAACTTTCATTCAGATTTAGAAGAAAGGAACAGCTGCACATTTTCTCTCCTACTGTATTCTGAAATAATAAAGCAGTGCATATGAAAGAACTGCTGGTTTCTTCCCTTTTCAAAAAGCTAAAGAAAATAAATAACAAACTACACACTTCAAAAAAAAATCTACAAACTATGCTGTAAGCTGCATAGGGGGGAATATTTTTTTTTGGAATTTAGAAATGTATCTTTTTCTGAAGCTTTCAGTATAATCATTTATGTATTTATTCCATGACTAGTGTAATCAAGAAATGTTGAATTTCAGAACCCTGCATTAAAAATCTGGATTTGCACTCTTTTTGGAATTCCTCAAAGGTGTTTTCAGGGTCTATAAAATATAAAGATGCACGTGCTGAAGGAAATCTAAGGCTTTCTGAAAACTTTTAAGAATGCAAAGGCCCGATGCTGCTCCCTGCCGACTTTAAAGAAAAACTCCATTAACTTTCAATGTGTCTTTGAAATAAGACCTAAGGTGAAGAATAATTTGTTCATATATTACTGTTCTCCAGTAACTTAAAGCCAATCAAAAAGAGAAACTATACTTGTAAATTAATCTGTCAGCAAAACATTGATGGAAAAGGGCTAACAAATCCTGGCTTAATAAAGCAGAAATTTATGAACAGATTCTGATTTTGCAACCTTTCCGTGCACATAATCCAGCCTGACCAGAGCTTAAGCATTTAATGAAATCTGACTGGATTTGAGCATGCGCTTGAGTGGTGTGCTGAGAAGGTCCCTGGGGATGTCTTTAAAAGGATTTATTGTGGAACAGTATGTTTGTTTAGAATCTGCTGAAAAAGGATTTGTGTCTGTCATGGAACACACTGCATTATCATACAGGGGAGGCTTTAGATGATATGCTGGTTGCTTTCCCTCCATTCACTTCCTTGCCGGACTTCCATTAAGTTCTCACATTAAACATTTCCCTAATCCACTTTAAAGTAATGTAGTATGAATGGACAGCAAGACAGTGACTTCAACAGCCAGTGAGGTGGGTCAAGGAAATCGGAGAAGCTTTGCAGGATTTAACTGAATTGCTACCAGACTCATTTTTAGCTACATTTTATATTCTAAAATTATCCCTTACCCTATCATTTTAATTACCCAGAGAGATATCCTCTGTTGACAAGCACCTATAATCATGCAGATTAATTAAAACATAACACAAATACCTGTGGTGATAAAAATTCCTCTAGGGAAAGAATAAGAATAATAATAATAAAAAGGCCTTCAGTGTAAAGGAAGCTCACTTTACATTTGCTACTAGACCCTACATCCACCTTCTTGCACCCTTGCAGTAGAGTTTATCTTGGTGCTCTGCAAGTTAAGCATATATTTGTACTGAATCACCGCAAGAAATTTGGAATAATATGCTGGGTTTTGTTAGAAACTAAAACCTGGTTTCAAGACTTACATTTTATTTAGTCACATATATTTGTGCAAAATCAGTCAACTGATGAAACCAAGCAACTCAGAGCAGTACAAGTTAAATACTACTATCCAGGGAGGACAACTGTTGAGAAGCTGGCCTAGGGTTGCCCAAAGAATTCAGGCTAACAAACATCTTTACACCATATCTGGCCTTTCAGAAAACTGGCTATATACTAAGAGCAGTTAACACCTTTCAGGATAAACATAATACTAAAACTCAAAAGCAACCTTTATATCTTCCCGGAGTAACATCATCTCGTCAAGGTAGCTAGGGCTACTGTGAAAGACAAGTGGTGTGTTATCGATGAACACAGGGAGGTGATGCTTCTCCTCAACCCTGATGAGGGCACAGCAGGAGTGCTGTGTCCAGCTCTGTGCTCCCCACCTACTGGAGCACGTCCAGCAAAGGGCTACAAAGATGACTAAGGGACTGAAGCATCTCTCATATGAGGAGAGGCTGAGGGAGCTGGAACTGTTCAGCCTGGAAAAGGCTCAAGGATAACCTTATCAATACATTTATTCATGTATGAATGAAGTGAGAGTGAAGGGATTTAGATGATGGACAGAGACACTTGTCAGTGGTGCTTGGGGAAAGCACTAGGGATAGTTGGCACAAACAGAAATACAGAAAATTCCATTTAAACATAAGAAAAAACCAAAACTCCTATGTTGTGAGGGTCGTAGCACATACATTTCATCCTCAGCAGTCTCTCTTTTCCACAGTAGCTGATCAAAGCTTGATAGCTACACTACACAGAGTTTATCCATTCAGAAGTATATAATGGTTCCTTAAACAATATGCATCCCTCTTTCCTTGTGACTCCCTCCCCATCTGTATCCAGGCAGGGTCTTGACACATTCTCAACAAGATCTTATTCTGAAAATCTCATTAGCAATGCAGATAATGTAGAAGAACATAGCTGCTATAAGTCATCATTTTTATCAGTTGACAGCATTTTCTATGGATCCTGAAGATGTATCTTAAAGTTACAGAAAACAATCAAAAGTTACTATAAATTTGAAAAAAAAAAATAAAGGCAGAGTTTCCAGAGATTGGTACAGTATACTTTTTATGCTATTTAGCTTATTCCATCAATTTTCAAGCTGACTTTTAGCTCTCCACTATTGTATGCATCTGTTAAACAGAGAGGATCAGATGAGGTGCCTTTTCTATTTAAATTATTCAAATTCAGGATTGATCTATAAAACCCTCAAAAGTCAAGAGCTAGTTAATAGACTAGCAGGAACATTATCAGTTAAATTTACAAATACGTATCCTTATAATTTGTTTCACTGCATATGTAGGCGTGCACAGATTTTAAGCACTATTATAAAACATTAAGAATTTAATGAAATATTAATTAGAAAATCATGAATTTAGCAGCAGAGAAATCTGGACAACAGTTTGCTTACTATTTTTTTCTAAGCCACAGGAGAAAAAGGAGACTGATAGTGCCATCTCTTGGTCAATTTAAATTGGACAACATTTAATGGAGGTTTGTGGTCTGAAGTATTAGTTATTATACTTAATGTAACATCAGCAAGGTCAATCAACAGAATAGTCTTATCAGTGAGCGATGCTGTACTCAGTTCATAGTAGCGTGGGCAGAGCACCGTGGGGCTGCAACACCCTGACTGAGGGGCTGGGAATTGAGGTTCTGCTCAAACATGCACAGTTGACCTTAAGAGACTTTTAAAAAGTGGATTTTTGTTTATTGATACACCCAGTACAGTACATACTGGAAGACATATTTTTCTGAGTGGGGATTTATTTCCATTTGAGTGAGGAGCAGAAGGACACTTGGAGCATATCTTCCTATCTTTACTGCTAACTGCACAGAGTTTTGGACAGTTGAATGGAGCACAAAAACTAGGATNTCATTGGGCCATCACAAGGCTGGCAGGGAACATTCACTTTCTGAATAGATGGGTTTAGTCTTTGTATAGGAAAAATGTGTGAAAAGCTTAGCCACTAAAAGAACATTCACCTCCAGCCATCCATACAGGCTGCTGGTACATTGTCATAGACATCATGTCTTATAGACAGTCAATCACAATCTGATTGCATTTCAGAAAAACATACAAGAAGGCCAATTTAGCTGGCCACGTGAGCATAAATCACACTCATGAACTCAGTGGCTCAGGAGGTATGCAGCATCTCTGACAACTCTCCTGACAACTCTCCTGACAACTCAGGAAACCCTGAGGAAGTAAAGGTCTAGTCAGTACTTCACCCATATACTATCTGAACACAGTGGACTTGTGGATGTCTTCGGAGATTTTGATCCAACTTGTCCCACAATACACATCACAGAATCACAGAATCACAGAATCTTAGGGGTTGGAAGGGACCTCGAAAGATCATCTAGTCCAACCCCCCCTGCCAGAGCAGGGCCACCTAGAGTACATCACATAGGAACCTGTCCAGGCGGGTTTTGAATGTCTCCAGTGAAGGAGACTCCACGACCCCCCTGGGCAGCCTGTTCCAGGGCTCTGCCACCCTTACAGTAAAAAAATTTTTTCGAATATACACATGGCTGTCACAAACTGGTTAGCCTCTGACCACTGGGAGTGGCAGTTCACAAAACACCATAAGGCCAGTCTTTAAAAATGCACAAACTGATTTCTGAAATTTCACCTGATGATGCTCTAGCTCTGGTGTCAGCTCGAAGGAGACTGCATTGACTGTGCCCTTCTACCTTAAAGTTCTGCACACACTCCTGTTTTCCCCATATCCCCAGGACTGAATACATAGCCCAGGCCTGCAGCTTCCTGCCAAGTGAGGACATAGTCTCTTAACAAGGACTTCCAGACTCTCAGTGTCCATCAGATAACAGGACAATTAAGATGAAGAGAGAAATTTCTTCACTTACATATTTAGATTTACCTTTGGTCTCTGCTCACTTTCTCCATGTGCAGCTAATTTTTGTAACTAAACTAATGACCAAAGTGGGAGTGGGGATACTATGGGAAAGAACTAAACATTAACAGATTATGAATTTTGTGTTCAATCACAAAAATATCAGATTTCTGCTTAACAACAATAATTTATCAGTGACTATCATCAGGTTTGTCTATATATAATGAAGTCCTTGCAGTGAGAGGAGGGGGAAGCCACTGTATACAACTTTTTCTTCAGTGCATATATTTTGAGTTGAGAATTAAAAACACTGCCATATCTCAGAATTATTTACTTCACTTATATATATGACCTCTTGCACACGAAACTGTCAATGTGCTCTGTTGTGACAAAGTATTTATGCTGGATGATTCAAGGGTGTAGAACAGCATGTTAGACTCCATAGTATCTTTTGATCAGACTGTCAAAAGACATAAAAGACTGTAAAAGTACTTGCATAGTTCACTGAACTCAGTTTGCTCTCAATAAGGATCTGACCTTTTACATTTGCTACAGCAAAGCCATGCTTTGTTACTAAACGATTTTTTTTTTTTTACTTATTTAAATAAGGAGTAGCATAACTCGGGGCAGAGAAGGAGCTTTAGGCAATTGACTCTTCCAAAGTGTTTGCAGAGATAATTGGAAAATGTATTGAAAATGCTGCCAGTCACCCTAATAGATGCAAAAATCTCATGTTTCCAGAGAGATGGAGATGCTCCTGAGGGACACCAGGAGAGAACTCCCACCGTATTTCATAAGAAGCTTCCATTAGAAAGAAATTTCAGGCTACAACAGTTTCATTAAAATCCATGTCTGCTCCCAGTCCTTCTAATGTATCTGATAATAATTACAGCACAACCTTTTTTTTTCTTCTATTAGACAGGAAAACATTAAAACAAACACAAATCTCCTCTGAACACCACCACACTAAGAATATTGTAGTGTGTAGAGGAAAACAACCACAGCATTCAAAACACTCAGTAGCAAGAGAGAGGCCTGCACTATTTCACTATGTCTTTACATTTTTTTCTCTTAGATCTATGCTATAAGACTGTTTAAAATCTTTGTTCAGTATTCACTTTTCCCGTATCCACAGGACAATTTGTCAGCAGATGGAAGCAGTATCTCTGCACATACTGAAACCAGGGATTATGAGAACAAAATGAAGTTAGTGATATTATCATAGTATTTTGCGTTGGCTAAGAATCCTGGAAAAGTTAAGGGCATTTTTTTCATTTTAAGCTTCACACATACAAAAAAATTTGAGTTTAAAAAAAAAAGTCAGTTATATACCTACATAAAATGATGGAGCAATTGATTTTTTACAGATTCACTGCTTTTGCCACACAGCTTGTCTTCACTTACCGTTTGGAATTCACCAGCTGATATATTTGGATTAGTCTTCTCTGGCTAAATACCAAAGAGCAGGAACAAACATCACAAAGAAACAGACCTTTCATCATTACTGGTATATTTTCCAAAACAAATATTATAAAAAACAGGGAAGGAAATGGATAATTTGCTGACTGGATCCAGCTCAAACAGTAAGAGTCAAATCCAGCAAAATGGCAATGTAGAAACTTGCATAGAATAACTTAATTTTCGGGAGAGCAAGTGGTTCACTGGGTATGTAGCAGAGTCCTGACTTAAAGAGAGTTTTCTCTAAGCCCTGCTGATAGTTTGCCCAAGCTGCATTCATCAGTAAAAGCAAACCATGTCACATATTGCTCTTTATTCAGCTTCTGTAATCCTGTCTCAAGCCTCTAGTGCACATCAAGAAGAGCAGCACATTTATATGCCAGACTGACATATTGTACAGTAAAACATTGGACTGATCTGTCATTCTTCATACAAAAAGAAACACAAGATTTACTACTGCCACCCTCAGTGAACTAGAAGAGCAATTGTGACAGTGGGTGGTTAACTATTTTTACTTAGCCATTATCTAATAAACTCACATAAACCCCATTTTACATATCTAAATATTCATGACAATAGCACAGACTAAAATCTCAAGCCATAACAGGGCCCCAGTGTTCAACAGCTGAAAATGCTTGGCCAGAGAAGTCATCAAGAATCTCAAGAGTTATCAAGGATCACACAAAACTGTAGCAAATAACAGGCTGTGTATTCGCTTTCTGAGAAAAGCGCACAAAACAACTGAAGACTAACATATTTTTGAGCTCAGACCAAAGCTGCTTGACTACAAATGAACAAAATGGCAAATGCACACATATAAAAAGAGGCCCAGAGACTGCAATCCTCCCTCTCCAATGGTAGTCTGAATGCCATCAGTTTAGTTTAAATTTTAATTGGATTTTACTGTAACAAATACCAGAGATTGTGCGACAGCATGCATACGTGAGTACTGCTGCCAAGAATGCTAATAAAATATTATGCATCTTCTCCATTTAGATAATCACAAATCTGCCCTTCTCTTTCAGCCAAACCCCATTTGTAAAATTCAGAATGATAGGTTGTTTTACGTTGATGAAATAGTCAAGATAATTGCAGAAACAGCTTGTTTCTCTCTGATGGGGAAAAAAAAAAAAAAAAAGAAGAAGCTAGTTATCATCCCTCAAACAAAAAAATCCTACTTTATTATTTTTTAGGACATTTGTACAAAATTCTGGAATGTAGCATTATGATGTTATTTTTTTGACCATGCCATTATATTCTCTTTCATGCAGTGTTTTGAAACATACATGTTAAACACTTCTGTGCTCTACATAGAATATTTACGTCAGTTTTCAACTACAAGTCATAAATCAGTTAAGAATGGCAGACTAACACAAAGAGCCAAAAGGCATCCCTCACAAAATACTATCTTCTCAAAGAACTTAATGATTCTCCTTTATAGAAGATAACAGCCTATCAGAGATGATATTTTTATCCTGAAAAAAGATTGCTTCAAATACCTATGAGGCTTTTTTATACATCCAGCTTCCTCAGTGTGACAGTACAGTCTGTAGAGGATATCTGAATAAAATTAGCAATTAATTTGGATGTGTTACCCAATCATAAACCTGAACCTCATGCTTTTCTTTCTGGAAAGGAGAAACTTCATTTCATGTTCATACATCTGCATTAAAATAACTTTATTTTACAAAGTTTCTGAAATTCTCATTCTTCAAACACCATACAGATCCTTTACACAAGGGCAAAAAAAAAATAAAATCACAGATAATATTGGCTAGTTCTGTGTCTCTACTTCAATGTACATATTTGCTGTCCACTAAATGCTCAAATGATATACTCTTTCAGAAAATTATTTATGAAAATTTACATCTAATTACAAGCTGTTATATAACAATTGCTTGATGAATCTTGTATCAACACCGAGAATATGTTGTATGTAATGAGTTTTTGATAATATAATCACGTGGTAAATGGAAGATTACATCACAATAGAAAACACTGAATAAGCAGTTAAATTTAGAACTACTTATGTTTAAAGACTAATATCTGTTCAAATAGAAAATGTTTGGTTTATTTTATTAAATTAATATTGCAAGAGAGGAATTGCTTGGGGGTGAGTTTTGTTGGTTTGTGGTTTTGTTTTGTTGATGTTTTTTTGTTGTTGTTGTTTTGGGTTTTTTTAAACTCATCATATGAAAACTTTCCGGGAGTCAAGTTAATGTCTCTTGTGATATAAGAGCAACTTTAGAGTTTTACATTTTCCTGACTAAAAGACTAAAGCAAAGAAACTAGAACGACAGAGTTGTGCCCTTCCTGTATGTTCTTGAGCTGGAACTACTTGTAAAACCATCCTATGACACCTGACAGTGGTGCTTGAACTGAAGCAGTAGTGAAAGAAATGGTCTTCCACCTCATAAGATATCTTGAATCAGAAAAAAATATATATTTGTCTGAACAGGGACATTTCTGCAATATGACTAAACTCAGGGACAATCATGGGATGGCGTTTCTAAATAAAGAAGAGATTTACTTATTTCTCAACAATTTATTTATTTTAAGCAAATTGAAATTCTGTTAAAACTTAAAATGCTAGTACATTGCCCTGGCACAGACTTAGCTATGCTTCCCCCAAGAGAAAGATGTGAATTGACCTTTTTAAAAGGCAAAAAATAGTGAAATTTAACTTGAATGCAAGCGTGTTAATACTAGTTGGTTGGTTGTTTCAGTACGAGACTCTAAGGAACTGGTTCTAAGCAACAATGTTTAAAATCTTTTGTTAGGTCTGCAGGCTGTAATTAAGATCTCTGCCTTTCCTATTGAACCACCTTATTGCTGATAAAAGGGGATTCACTAATGCTTAAATAGAAATTCCTTTGCCAACTGATAAGCTGATTCAGTTACCCTAAATATTCCTACAGAGTAGAGTGCAGCTTGGTCTTACCTAACTTTAGTAAGAATATTCCTTCAGATACGTGCTTTCTGGAACTAATATGAACAGGAACATTTTAGCATTTGTCAGCTGTGCTTTGCTGAGGTGATTAATAACTTTTATAACTACACCTGGGGCTGACAGAATTCTACATAGATCTGTTCTTTAGTGCAATAGAAAACACAAATAATAACCAAGTTAAAAGCTTTGAAACATGGACTGGATAAAAATAGATGACTATGAGCAAATAACAACAGCAGACAAGAATGCAATAAAACTCAAATGTCACACAAATAGTTTTTGTGACTATATTTAGCAAAAGAGAGTGCCAAGAATCCTCCATATTTTTTTCTCTGCAAGAGTTCTCATTATTTCTGTGCCAATGTTGACACCCTTTTAAGGGTACTGAAAACTTTGTTATGAAAATCTAGATCCAAAAAGCCAAGTTAAAAAATTTGTGAGATTCACTGATTTTCAATTAGCTGTGGGGCTTAGACAAATGAAATGTAGGATTTTTTTAATTTACAGAATTTTTTTTTTTTAAACAAAATATTCACAGAACAAACCCTCACAAATTTCCAGAGGTGCTTATTTTTAGAGGATACACCAAGTAACCAGAGGATAAGATTCATTTCCAGCTTCCACCAAGCTAAATTAGGACAACTGAAATTAAACTGAATGACAGCATTGCAACAACAGCATAAATGACAAAAGGATGTTAATTTTATTGCCTACGGCTTTCAGAAAACTGTACACGAAACACGAGAAAAACAGGATGTATGAAAAGCCTTGAATAATACTTCATTTTCCCACGAGACAAAGGTGTAGTCTTGGCAGTGAGAGAGCTGCACTTTAGAAAAAACATACATCTTGAAACATGCAATATCTCAGATGCTAGTGGTTAAAACACAGAACCGTTTTGTCCAGATCTCTGTGGGTATTAAAATGTGCATTTATCTAGGAAGGCTAACTCTAGGCAAATAACACTCTTTCAAGCTGGGTGAAGGTCACACAAGGGTTAAGAAAAAGTTTAACAGACATGTTATATTGGAGTAATCATTGTAACGCCAGTGCTCTGGGCAATAACAATCTGTTAGCTCTCTTCTAAGCCCACCACAAGCATTTGTAATGCAAATGTTAGTGCACCGAATATGTAGCACTGTTCCTACACTCATTCATACCAGGAAGGGGAAGAATCATGTGGCCTCACCCTCCCTCTGCAGCAGATTGCTCCCTTTAGCTTTTGTTTACTTCCCTATGTTTTCTGAAATCTAGTTTTAAACGTCATTAAGCACAAACACTGTTGTTCAGGACTGATTATAATATGTTAGCCTCATCTCTCCTTCCCTGCATATAACAGAATGATGTATACAGTCAATAGGCTCAATTCCCCTTTCACATGATTTTTAATGCAGTTTTGTTGAGCTGCATTGGTGGCACCCCGAGTTTAGAGCTCTGTAAACAATTCAGAAAATGCAAATAGAAATGGTGGCCAAATATTTTGAGATTTATGGTTCAATTTCCTTGAAGTTTGTACACTTGGTAAAGTACGTTAAGAAAAACCCTGGGAAACTGAGTCTCCAACTGAGAAATATTCAAGGTTAAAGAAGAATGGTTTGAAGGAAAATGCTTCCTGCTTGAAGTTGCCATTCAGTTAGCTGCAGAAAATACACATATTAAAAAATATGCTTAAAGCTTTTTGTGTTCATCACCACCCTATAGCACTGGTTTACAACCATTTTTTGTTCAGAAGTCACATTAATAATTTTACCATGGAAGTGTTAAATACAGCAAAACCAGTTTTAAGTCCACTGCAGAACTTATTTTTCTGACTGACTTTTCATGGACCTGCTTCAGGCATTAAGTTTGTGAGGGCTCTGTAGAACAAATTGGAAACTGTTACCTAAGAATATCTAAGTTATTTTCTGACAAAGATCACTCCATGACAGCTCAGCATGCAAGTGAATGGTAAGATTTATTTTTTTTCCCAGCTTCTCATTTCCCTTGATTACAAGAAACAAACAAACTTAGAAACAAAAGAAGTGAATCTGGTTAATTATCACATAAGAAAGTACATTAGCCACACTGAACAGCTTAAGCAGGATCTTGATGCCAAAACCACAAACATAAAACTGAATTTTCAGCTTAATTTCCCTTCCCTTCAAACACATATGTGAAAACCAGGAACTCGCCAAATGTTCAAGGAAACACACAAGTTCTGCCTTTTCATACCTCTGTCAGAGCAGCAGGTATGAAATGGAATTTCAGGTGTTCCTTACACAAGTGCTGAGATCTAAGAGAGTTCACAGCTTCTCACCTCTAGACCTACAGAGACAAGAAAATAACAACAACTAATGTGACTTAAAAATTACACCTGCCACAACACACATGCTAGCAGGACACAAAAGAAGATGCTAAATCACATGCACAAAGGGTGAACTTCCATATAGTTAAGACACTTAAAAAAAAAAAAAAAAGACACACAGGGAAAGAATACAGTAGAGGTAAGGTAAGCTCTTGTCCAATCCCAACATTCAGTAGCAGAAGAAATTCCTATGCAAATTTGTGTATTTCTTTATTTGTAAAGCAGGAAGACCCTGCAATCTCATTGTATGAGTATGGATTCATTGGACTAAGTATTGCATAAAAAGCAAAGCAAAGATGAATAGTAGAATTTTACCTGATACACTCGCTTAAGATTTATCTCCATCCCCATGTATTTACTTATTCAAGAGATAACTGCTTCTAAACATGAAGAAGACAGAAAGTACAAAGACATATGAATACATTTACAACAGCATCTAGCACTGCAGCTATTAACAAAATCTGAAGTATGTAACAGTGAAGGCTGAAGTTAAATGGATATAACCTTCCAGCATGGACATAATTAAAGCAGCAAAAAGTGCCTGTTTTCTCTTCAAAACAGTAAGAGGCAAATACGTACATTATAATATTACATTCTAGAACTGAGCAGCTATTTGCATTGATACAGTAAATGATACAGTCTTGTGTGACTGAACATCACGTGTCTCCCCAGTAGACTCATGCCCCTCCCTATATAAAAGCAACTATTTTGAAAACCCAACACTTCATATAAAAGGCTTCAAATATTAAATAAAGCACTATTTCCCAAATTCTTTCATTTATAATAAATGACCCACAGAAGGATTCTTGGTTTTGCTCAAACTGACCAGCAACAATGCAACTACATAAGAATCAGTACCCTTCTGCTACCTAGCTATATATCCTGAAAATAAAATGAAAAGAGCAAACTACCATTCTAGAACATGGGTCAGGGCAAGGCATTTAACTTTATAGAGTAAAATAGTTGAACTAGTCAAAAACTACCTCAGAGGAAAAGACATTTTTGGATTGCCAGCGTATGGCAACTTCCTTTATTGTACTCCTAAATGTATAAAAGCAATTCCTTTTTGAATGAAAACAGAGCAAAAAAAAAAATACTTAAAAGCAGCAAGGTCCATATTTCCTCCTTACAGTAATTATTTAAAGACTATCATTATTTCTTGTGGAAAAATAAATTAAAAAAATATACAGTTCTATTTAGCATATCAATGAAATCAGAAGGGAAGTTCTATTGAAGGACTAACTCTCCTTAATGCCCTTATTCTCCCTTCATTATGCCATCGATGTCCCATGACAGCAACATTAATTTGACATGAATGAGTTATGACCCACTGTTTCTTGTACAACTCTCAAGAAGCCCAAGGCAGGGTTTACTACTTTGGGTATTGGGGCCAGAAAGACAGTGTATAAAACCAGTGCAGGAGAAAGAGCAATTAAGCTACAGGTTGTTTTGCTGTAAGCGGTTAACCAGCCGTGCCTAATAAATTATTTGATTATACAACATAGTATAGTTTTGACATTGATTGTAACCATGAATAAAACTAACATTCAGTGACTTAGTATATTTGCTTGTGTGATTATAACATTAATTCCTCCTGGCACTCAGTGCACCCTGGCAATCCAGGACAACTGGGGTTTCCATACAAATGGTCATCATGCTCACAGCACCTCAAAAACAGGGATTAATAAAACAAAACAGTCCTGAGAAGGAAGTGGGAAATGATTGCCATTCCTATTTGCTGATGGGAAACAGACCTGTACAAGGCCAACTGCACACAGAGCAGAAATGAATGAGAGTGAAGCTGAGGCATGTATTTACCATATGTGTGTACATATACACAACGGACATACACATGTGTAAGTACACATACACACACAAAATTCAGTACAGATAGCCAAGAAATTCCTAAACCAGAAATGCACTGCTTCATGCTTAGGAGCTGTAGCTATAGACATCACATTTCCCAGTTCCACATTGATTCTGCAGTACCCTGCCTCCTCACAAAGGAAAGGGCAATTTGTTCTGATAAGAAAGCCAGATGACAAGGTCTTGCACAAACTTGAATAAAACAAAAATAACTGTGAAGCAGAGCTCACAGCCACTGCAGATCTGAAAAGCTGTCCTCCTTGACCACAAACATTTCTAGAAAATGCTGTCCTATTCATAGAGGAGAGTCATCTTCTCATGTGACTACAAAGAATCACGGAGGGCTGTAATTGCTCTCTACCTAAAAGTTTCAATCTCCCAGTGAGAACCCAGAAACTGTCAAGATGACTCAGAGGACCATCATACATCACATGTAACAAAGCAGTCAATTAAGCTCATATCAAAAAATTTCAGGCAGCAGTTCATAGACTGTTAAATAGAAGATTATGAATAACAAATAGGTGAATGTAAATTCAGTTCTCCATGGATAATACATGTACAAAAATGCTAATTTTTCAAACTAAATTATTCACAACGAATGAGTCAATCAGTACTAGTCCCCTCACAGACCACTATTTCCAGAAGCTATTTATAAGTGAGACAAAATTAGTGTGCTTATATCATCTATTTCTGCACAAGAGGAAAACACATGATAACCTGCTTTCTATTCCCTTTATCAAGGCATTCTGTGAACATGAATGGCAACAATGAACAGAAGAAACAGCTGTAATTGATACTGCAGTGAGAGCTAAATTGCAAATAGGTGGATTTGGTTAACATAAACATCTGTAGTTCTTAGGCACTTAACAAAAATACCTCATTTAGTAAGTGATGCAGTCAGCAGAACTCTGAACACCACATCCCATTTCAGAACTCATCATGTAATGTGTCTATTGTATGGGGACTATTCCTAAAACCAAAATATCTGTAATTCCCAGGAACAGTTAAAAATCAGAAGTCACTACTGCAAAAAAGGCACACCACGCAGAGCTGCTCTTCCCTGACTTCCCAGCCAGCTATATTTCCCTCAACTAGGATCCCTTCCTACCTGAATTGAAGGGGATTACCTCTCCTGGGCAGCAGAGAGGAAAATGCAGTCGAGTTTCTCTCTCCTCCACTCCACAGAGCAAATTTTCAGCATACTACAGTATGCTGTGCACTACACGAAAAAGCAAAACAAGAGGTTACCAAGTCTTCCTTCTCAGCAAAATAGCCACATCTTACTCATTTCCAAATCTGAAGCAAGTCCCAGTAAACGGACTTTGCAGCTGAAAGAAGGATCTGCCATACAGGTTTCATAGACATTCAGAAGGACTTTGCTGAACTGGGACATTAAAATCACCTGTGGTCCAACACTGGACCAAGATCCATACCTGTCATACACATTTTTAGCAACTGTAGCCATATCAGGATCAAGTTAACTTAGTGATACTATAGTACATGTAAGCAGTTGCTGTATTAGTCACTTAAACATCTTGATGCAAGTTAAGAAAAAGAGCCACACAGACAGACTTATTTTTTTCCAGACAAAATATAAAGGTTAAGCCAGACAAGTCCCCAGAATAGGAATCTAATTAGATGCAAAAGCTCAGCTCAGGAGACTTGATGTTGTGCTAGCAAAGGAGAGACTGCTCAACATTGCTTTTGTCAGCAACAGCTGAGTCTCCCAAAAGGCTACAGACACTTACTTGCATGTGGATCCTGGCTACCTCATTTACCAGTGAAACCTCCCAATTAACTTATGAAGGGATTATCCATACGAATTCTTACTGAGATTGATGTGGCCAAATGTCATTCCTGGCTTTGCAGAATTGAATCCTCATTTACATGCAATTGAACTCTTCCCCCCCCCCCGCCCCGAATTCCTGGAAATGGCACATAAAGTGACAAAGGGTTAAGATGATGTTAAGCATGATCTAAAAGTAGAGTTTGAACTAATGTCAAATAAATGGAGTGCCTTTTTAAACAGTGAAAACAACATTTGGGTAATTTTTTTCAATACCAATTCACACACAGACAACAAAGGGAACATCGAATCAACTAAAATCAAATGAGATTCAAAACTGCATCCAGAGTTGGTGCCAAAACCAAAGCATACACAAGGGTCTACTATGATGCACTGTTGCAGGGCATAAACAGAGTCTGCAATAAACTGCTTGATGCTGTCTTCCTGGTCATAAAGCTATGAAAATAGGGACATGCCATTTTTTATAACACTTTAGGGTCCAATGCAATATAAAATATATATCTGGCTTTCTGGCGGTGTATGCTTTGGGAGCAGATTCCAGTGACTTTGAGTTTTATAGACACTTTTGTGATACAGGAACTGAACATATTTTTTGCTGGATTGGACCATTAGGTAGCTATAGCTATTCTCCAAGGACAGCATAAGTGAAAAGTATTCTGGACCCCAGTGAAAATATAAATCATTAGAAAAAGACCAAGATGAGAAATCCTTGATTTGACATTTCCAGTATTAAGAGATTCTTTTAAGTATGAAAGAAATACAAAAAGTAACATTAAAGTAATTTTAAAATCTTTAGAAAAGTTATGTGGATGAAAGAATATCATAACTCCACTAAATGTATGTTTCCTACTTCTCACGGATATCAAGATACTAAATAAGAAATGTTCTAAAGTATTGAAAAATCATAATAAAGAAAATCTTACCTTAAGGTATGAATATCATCACACACTTTATTCAGAGCAAAATTAGTATGAAAGCACTTCCACTTTATTTTTATGGAGGGGAATTTCTTTTAGAGTTTGATAGTTTTAAAATGCTAAAACATATACTACATAAAAAAAATAAATAATTGATTACATTGAAGACCTACCCTTTAATTTTCATAAGGCCTTGCCCTTGGTTTGCTTTTTCTCTATTCTGTTTCTAAAGAGTTTCATGCCTTAGCACAAAACCTCTGTCTCACCTGTTGGAATAATTTATAGCTCTGCTTCTCTACCCCAGGCTTCTTTTTCAAGAATCTGAATTTAAATGTCAGTCTCTCTATCTTCCATGGGCTTAGATATTCAGCTCCACAGGTCATTGTTTCCAGTCTTTCACCTGCTCTGTGCTTCCAGTCTTCTGCCTTTCCTAATCAATACATTCATCACCACCTTCACCTCCATTACGAAGGGTGGTCAGCTGAGCAACATCTTCAGATCCACATTGCTTTAGCTGTATAAAAATCTTACCACACCCTCTTACAGAGCAGTTCAGCTAGACCAGCCTTTCCTATCAAGGCAGAAAGCTCAATCTTCAGTCCAGATAATTCATTGCTATGGTGCAAGTTGGGTGCAACATCTTTCTTCACATGCCTTACAATTCCAACCCAGCTTCTTCAAAATGTTTTGCAAAAGGCCATCTTCTTAGATCATTGCTTTGACCACATTACCATTTTCATTGCCTCCTTCCAAGAACTTCCTTCAGTTATTAGCCACGAAAAGTGCATCTCTACTAAAGGCCTTCCCCAGCCTATCCCAATTTCTGTAGCACATCCATCCCACCATACATTCACAGGCCACATTGACTTCCTTCAGTCTCATTAACTCTAGCTTTTATCAATGTGTTATTAATTTTGCTTCTGACAACCATCTTTTGTCTTCTCCTTCCTACTCATCACTGTTGGAAGGACTTCATGAAGTAACACAAGTCTTTTCTTCAAATGCTCCACAGCTTTTTTCACCCTGACAGCTATGCACAGACACTATATGAGGCTACATAAGGAAATTTCTGTTTTCTTTACACCATCCAGTCTGTTGATGTCAACATATTTATTACTATATTGGGAGAATATGTTCTCTGGGGGATTGAGTGCCTTTTTTTTTTTTTTCACATTTATAGCATTTCTAACTGAAAGCAGTTATGTTCCTAGATAATAATGTAAACTAAATCATGAACAGTAATAGTCTTAATATATTACAAACCTAGGAAATTGTTTATTTTAGAACAACTACTTACTGTTTTTTACTTGAAAAACAAACAAACAAACAAAACACACATAAAAAATAACAAAACCAAAAAAAACCCCATACAAACAAACAAACAAAAAAAAATCAGAAACATACACACATTCTCAAATCTGAACAGTCTGAACCTTTTTAACATGAGTCTTCATGTATTAATTCTTGATGTGTAGTGAATTTCAGCTTTGCCATTAATGAAGCATTTTTCCTGGGCAACATAGATTAAATTTTATCTAAGACACAAATAGGAAGTGCAAACAATAAAAACATTACCAAAGAGATCTTCTCCTTAGGATCAACAGATTTGAGTTAAAGGCAAATTATTTGAAACCAAGTTATTGAGGCAATATTCAATCAAAATGACTTCTATCAGCCATAAACATACAGGATCCTCTAACTACCCAGGGTAATAAGTCTTGTATATTATTGCTGGGAATTCCTTCAAAGCCCAAATCATGTTTAGTTTGCAAAGCTCTCCAATTTATTTTCCATGGTTGGGAGGAATCGTCTGCTAAACTAAAAATACAGTTTTACCCCCCATTATCTCTGCACATAAAGAGTCACAGAGCTTCAGGCTAGAATTAACATGAGATAGTCTATTATGAGTGTAAGAACATTTAGCGGTCCCTATTGACTTTGCAGTTTGTAATAATAAATATCCTCCCCATAATCTCACTTTTTTTCCTAAGCTTGATGCCTTGAGGAGTTTTTGAAGCTTGTGATAAAATGCTAACGGTATTTACCTATTTTGTCACTAGCCTGGATGTCCTTTTCTCCTTGGGCAAAGTCATTTAACAATATGATATTTGCAAGCAAATATTTTTAAAAGCATAACCTTTGATTTCACAAATGTCCTACAGAAATATGATGTCCTACTGTACTTGATTAATGAAGTAAAACTAAATCTGCCTGCATAAAATAACAGCACTATTTTATAATGAGGTATTCACTCTTTCACCAAGGAAGATCCTTGCAATCAGCTGTGAAGGTTATAAAAGAGGTAGTCTGCAACCCAGAAGTATCTTACTATCACCAATCAATGTATTAATTAAAACCTGATTTCCATAGAAGCAGGTTAGGCATTTAGAGGGTCTCACAAACCACTGAACGTCATGCACATACTAAATGGTGCAAAGTACTTATATTTTATTAAGTAGATGCTGAAAGTGACTGGAACAAAGGTGTAATCTTGCCTATGTAAGTATCTTACTTGGATATGCTGTTTCCATGCAACAGAAAAGAAACATACTTGCCTAGTCTGCGCATATATTAAGGATGGTTTTGTTTTATTTTTCCCAGAAATGGTCACAACTACATTCAAGAATAAAAAATTAAGATGAAGACAACATCCTTTAAATATTCAAAGTTCAGCAAACTTTTCAGCAAACTCAAGAATTTCTCATTTAAGAAACAACAGTTTTTCTATTCCTGACAGTTTTCTCTTACTTGGATGTCTGTCAAGTGAATTCCGTGAATTATCAGGCAAAACATGCAAATCACAAAGGCCCTCTCACATAAAAAGATAATTACAGTCTCCATAGATGTCAGAGTCCTCACAAGAACAAATTAAATCAAACCATGATTCCACACCTAAATGCGTGTTATCCTATATTCTGTATAACTTGTATGCTGTAAAGCTTTTTTAAAGTGGCCTATTGGCAATTGAACTTTTTTAGACAGAGAAAGCAAGAAACAAGTTATTCCTAAGACCAACTACATACACACACTGTTTCATATATATGCCCAGTTCAACTTAAATTGTGAACAGATGGGAAGCAAGACACTAACTCGTATTTCAGATTCACCACATTCCTCGATATTTTATTAAATTAATGAAAAGATTCCTTTTTTAAAATAAGGCTATTCTAGAATTATGAACTATTTACAAGTAGACAATCTACTGATTGTTCTCTAGCGCACTGGCTCAATTCCTATTGAAACCTCTTTTTTTTTTTTTTATATCTCATAGTTTTACTTTCAGTGTTTAAGGGTTATTTCATACCTGTGTATTTGGTAGATGCGACGACTCCTTCTTTCCTCCTCCTGTGAATGAGGTATTTTTCAGTTCTCATGAGCTTTTCACAAAACTTGCTGGGAAGTTGTACAATCTGCAAGGTGAGAGCAAGATGTGCTGTCTAAAACATTTTTTTTTTTATACCTGGACACATAAATAAGCAACTTCACTTTCAACAAATAAAAAAAAATAAAAAGAATTTCAGAACACAGTACCAGAAAAAACCTCCAGCATCCTACAGCTCCTCTATTTTCATTGTTCACTCCATCTTCTTTATTCTCTCCCCTAGGGGCTTCTTCATTTATTCCTACTGTTTCTAATTCTTTATTCTTCTTAAAAAAACCCAAACAACTCCACACACCCCCTTTGTGATGGCACCAATCCTCCCACCCCTTTCTGCTTCACCTTCTCAGCATCTCATGCTTTGCGCCCACACAGTGTGTTGCTATTACTTCTCCACCCTAGAGAGTGCACTTCCATTTCCAAATACCATTACTAATCAATGCAATTAGAAATAACATCTTGACACACGCGCAGACTTCAGTGGAGCCATACATTTAAACATAAAACATAATATTTAGCCTGTCCCACAAGAGATTCTTACTCAAGAAAGAAATTCAAGCATTAAGTTAAACTGCAGCCTGAGATTCTGTAGGGTCTGGCATCTTCTCCCTGCCTTTTCCTTTCTGTTCCCCTCCTAACTTCGCCTACCTTCATGCGACAAGGTCATGTAGCCTTGAGAGCATGCCTGTGAGAGCATGATCTCACAAACTCTTACACGTGTAAGTGCCATGTCATTTAATTTCAGTGTGGCTTCTCCAGGATAAAGTGTTAGCCAGTCCTTGCAGGATTTGGAAAATGGCCAGTTGCTGAGGCCCCTAAAGACACTTCTCTTCATAACCTTATTGTACATGTTAAGCGCTATGTATTTCATATAATGATACATTTATACCAGTCTTTGATCATTTATCTCATTCAGGCTGCTATAATTTTCAGCTTACTCACTTCATTCCTTACTACACATGGTCTCACTTAATTTCCTTATATCTGTAGATGAGAAATTAGACAGGCCCAGAATAGATCAAACAGAGTACTGAATTTGGGTCATTATCCACAAAGCATCCCAAAAGGGTCTGCCTTAGCTTGTCAGCAAAAGTTCACTTGCAGCATTTCTCTCTCTCTAGAAAGGGATATATGGAAGACTAATAACTTTCATTAGACCAGCTGATATAGCCAGAAAGCTTGGAAAGATTTAAAGCATAACCTTGAGAGAGTTACTTCAAGGCTCATACGCCTGAAATCTCCTCTCCTTTTTCTCCTGAGAATGTCAGAAAAGTATTTTTCCAAATCAGTCACTTTATCTACTAGTCTAAATAACTGCACCTGAAAGTGCTGATTTGCACTGATTTGGTCTCTCCACAGCAGCCATTTCACATGAGCACCTGAACATGTTTAGCTTTAAGCAGACTGAACCCAGCCTCCTGGTTTAAATTCACAAATACTTAAACACTCCAATGGACCCATGCTAGAGTAGCTTGTGTATATACACACAAACATATATGTATCTTTTAAAAAACCCACAATGTGATTCTAAGTACAAGTCTGGAACACAGACCAGCTTTCCTGCTATTAATCTGCTTTTATTATTTAAATTAATTTTAATTTCAAATTCATGCAGGATGTCATAATATCTTTCTGAATCAGTTTTTGTGTCCCAGTTTCTTCAATATCTAACGAACACAAAATACACAGTCCCTGCTTTTGTTTGCTTATATTTGCATACAGTCACTAAGGAAAGGTTATTTATTTATCTGGCTGATTTTTAGAGTTTGTCTACAGCATAAAGGACTAAGGTACACTTTTTACATTTTGATTTGCAAAGAGATCCTAAACAGGATATTGAGTATCTGAAAGAAACACTGAAGTTTAAGCATTATTCTTTTAAAAGATAAAGTCAAGGCCTTCTCTTAGCCTACCACTGCTACTAAAAAGATTCAGAGTAAGTATATGATAGCATTCCAACATTCAGGCTTATAGCACAAAAAAAAAGTAAGTCTTGGCAAGCAATAACTCAGACATATTTTATTTATTGCAATCATGAAGCCTATTATGGACATCTTTGTTTACCTCATCCCAAGTAAATATTCATAAAGAAATACTGTGGAAAAATGCTTTTCTGGTCTTATAACTAATTAGCACAATTTAATAGTACCCCATACTTGAACCACCTGACCTCTTTCAAGGAAAGCAGGAAGCTGAAACTATATTACAAGCACTCTCCTCTTATCTATGCATTTTCAAAGCCAGGATTTCAGTTTTGCTTACTAACTCATCTGTGATCTGACCTATCAGATGGTACAGACACAGGAATAAACTCGTAAAGGGTATTCTATTTCACTTATCCCATAGTAAGTCACTTACACTTCCGTATTATCGTCACACGTGATGTGGATTTCAGTCTAGCTCCATCAGTGAAAAATAACTAAAAAGCCACATGAAAAGCAATGAAAACTTTCTATTTGCAATAAAATGAGTATTTTCAGAAAATCAAGAAATACTGACACGAAATACATAGTTGTACCTTCCTGTGCTCAAATACATCTTTACACTGCTATTTTAATATTCTAATAGATTGCTTTTACATGCAAGGTTATAAAACCGTAGTTTATTAGGGTATTGCCACCATAAATTTACAGTTCTTCCTCAGGTTAAATTTATATCTAGCTATCAAAATGCATTACTACATTCCAATCACTTGTTTTTCCTTGCAAATTAACATAATCCCCAAGACTTCAAGGTAAATTACAGCATATCCAGCTAGTATTCAAACCAGTAAACTCTCTTTGTATTTTCAACTATAGCCCCTTTTTTATTTTCTAAGGTCATGATGTGTACATAGATAATTGCCAATGATGAAACCACAACTACGTTATAAACTACGTTATTAAAAATTAAGGATTGCAATTAGCCACGGAAAAGGAAGACAATTATTATCCCTTTTTCAATACCCTTACATCTTGCACACCATGGTAAACTGTGGCCTTTAGACAAAAGCTTATCTTGGAAAATGAATGTGTTATCAGTTCCCTAAGCAGGGCAATGGCTCAGGGCGAGTTTCCAAAGCTGCAACGCCACTTAAAAATAAAACAAACAAAAAAACCCAAAACCAAACAACCAAAAAAAAACCCACCACAAAAATAAACAAGCAAAAAACCAAAACCCCACGGTGCAGCGCTGTGCTCAGCACACACACGTTCAGCTCCACGCGTCCTACAGTCCAGCGCCCTGCACACCGCGGGCGCAAGCTGACCCCACGCGTGTTATCACTGCGGGCTGAGCCCAAATCCTTCCAGCTGCCTATACGCGGCCTTGCACAGGGAGAGGCAGCGAACCCGAAGAGCACTGAATTTAGTTCATTTTTAATAATTAAATACACATTGAAAAAAAAAATAGCAGCCCACGAACAAAACCAAAACAGCGGTGCGTCGAGCTGGAAGCCACGACGGCCAGGCCCG
>VWZY01008839.1:168967-184969 GCA_013399075.1 Chloroceryle aenea
CTCTGCCGAGCTGCAACCGCTTGCGCCCCTGGCTTTGTAGGCTGGTCTTAAGCCAAGCTGGTCCTGATGTATCTGTAGTTACTCTGTCATTCTGTCAACAAAACGCTTAAACTTATGCAGAAGTAACGGTCTCTATGGTAAAGACAAAAAAGATCACTCACCTGACAGCAGTTCTGTGGGTGACAGCTTTTTAAGTCGGTGTGGCCCAGGCATGGCTGTGGGGCAGCGGCTGCCCCGAGGGTTATTGAGCCCCAGAGCTGTCTGGCATGTTGGGTGTTCTGCGTCAAGTGAGTCCATGTTCAGAAATGGCTCGCCAAAAAATGACGCTGTGAATCAACCAATTGTGTATCACCAAGGGAGAATACATATGTTTCCCACTTGTCCCATTTCTGGTGCAACGCCTGAAAGGGGTGGAAAGGGGAGGTGGCACTGATAATCCACAACCAAGAAGGATTGATTGTAGGAGCCACATCAAGCCCTGCTGGGTGTCTCTTGTCCAACCTGTTTTAAGGAGTGGAGGTGCTTCCTCCTTATCCTGGTATGCAAGACAGTGGCATGACACACTGGAGTGGCTATTGGCAAAAAGTTGCCTCGGGAATACCCTGTCTTCTTCTGTCTGATGGAGTAAAGCTAGGAATTTGCATCAGTTATTCCAGAGAAACAAGAACCAATAACTCACCTTGGCCTTCGTTTGTAAAAACAAATGAAAGAGCTGCAGATAGTTACTCGTTTTGATTTACTGCTATCCTTAGTTTGCGCCATTGTGAGATTAGAAATACAAGAAATAAGCATTGTGCTCTCCCTTATTGTCTCCTGACATGTATAGATCTTGTCTCTTATTAAGTTCCTACTTCTCAAGCTTTCTACACTACAGGATTTTTTTTTAATAGTTATCTTAGAAGAGACAGTCTTATATGTAGCTACCAAGCTTTTTCTTTCATTTTAGCAAGTGTAGCTGTGCAAGTAGTACACATTTGTCTACCTTCAAAACTACTTGCCTATAGCATTGTTTTCAGAATAATTTTCACTGCTGGTTTGTCAGTGTGAAGAATGCAGTGTTATATTCCATGTCATCTTTCAGCTTTTCATTATTGACCATTGAAAAGTCTACATCTGAGGATGCTTTTTGTGTAGTCTTTGGAGAGCTGTAAAAACAGATCTCTTTCACAGTATGTGTATAAATACATACTTCAAACAAACTCTTTTGGCCAAAAACAATTAGTAGGAGGGTGTTTTTCACCCACATTCAGCAGTGGATGTTTTATGGTATTACTGATTGTGGGAATGAAGAACATGATGTTTCTTTTTGATAATAGAAAAATTGTTGCAAGCCTTAAAAAATGAAAAGGGTGGCTGCAGTTTCTGGAATTTATTCTTTGTGTCTTTATTTCTGTTAGTAAATCTGCCTGATTGTATTGTTTTTCACATGCTTCAGACTTTGTAAATACAACAGTAGCGCTCTGCCACAATGTTACTTTTGTGGAGTAGAAGAGAGCTCTGAGCAAAGTTTGTGAGTTTGTGTGACAGTCTTCTCAGTTTAAATTCTCACTCAAGCTTTATCTAATGTCATGTACATAAATACATTAGTAGAGGAATCTCTTCCAAAAAGTTCTTCTTTCCTCTATAAAGGTCAGAGGATGACGAGTCACACGCAGATCGATGCACCTTTGCCCAGATGAATCACACCTAAGCACATGCTGTAAATTCTAAAAAAAAGTTAGCCTGATTGATGCCTATATTGTAAATAATGCTTGCTTTAATAAGTGGATGTTACTAGTAAATAATTTTTAAATAGGACAGTGGACAAAACCTGTATGAAGGGTATTATGGTTTACTTGGCAGTATTAAAACTTCTGGATGCTTCAGTAGTTAGGACACTTACATTTGCCATAAAGGCCTTCACTTTCATATCTTTGTATTAAGCATCTGCTAATTGAAAAAAGTTTGAACACAATTGCTTTATAGCAGTAGACTTGGAGTTGGGCTGCACAGATGGAATACATTTGTGGAAAAGAGTAATCTCTGACAAACTGGAATAAAGATACAGAGCAGGATCTAGGACTTGCATTTGGAAGTATCTTCACTGTTTTAATGGACTTGGACGCCTTAACTGCTCTGAAATTCTTATATAGAAGGTTTCTTCAGCTGTTACACCTACTGCAGATAGGCCTGCCTGCAAAACAGCAGTCTCACAGTGAATGTGTTATTGCTGAGTTAGGGCTGAAATTTCAGAAAAGTGTGTGTACTCTTACTGTGTCATTAAGGCTCCTGCTATGGTTCTGGTGCAAAGAATCATGGGTAAAATAGCTTTTTTGTTAGGGGATATGGTCTGTGCTGCTGGAACGTAATCAGGAGTCGTACTGTATTTTGCTAATATCTCATATTTGAAATGCTGACAGTTCTTGGATAGCTGACAGTGCATTCTGAACAAAAGGAGGCTGTCAAACATACTGCATGTCTGCAGAGTGCTTAGCACTACATAAGATGGTTATGTAGTACTGAAAACTTCTCCCAGCTATAAATATTTTTTTTTTCAGATATAATAAAGGAGCAAAATCGGGAGTTGAGAGGTACACAGAGGGCTATAACCAGAGACAGAGCAGCACTTGAAAAACAAGAAAAACAACTGGTAAGTAGAGCAGGGAACTTTATTTTACTCTTTAAAACCAAATACACTCAATATAACAGAAAACTTGCAAATTGGTGAAGATACAGCTCAGTATATAATAATTGAGCACAAAAAAAAATTGTCATTCCCTTTTTGACTTTTCAGTTATTAAAATTGTGCTGAAAAAAAATACTATGTAGAAGTGATTTTTCAGCCCTTAGCATTGGAAAAGCCTGAAACAGCCTCTTTAAAGAAAATAACCACATTCATTTTTTTCCCCTTCCATTCTTAAAATTCTTTATGCTTCAGTAGGATTTTTCTAACAGGCATGTGAATCAGTGGTCTTCAGTACTATCATGTGTTACTATGATTGTCCAGTGGGAGATGGTACTTGAAAAACCATAGAGTATTACAAATACCCCATAAGGCTGTTATTTTCATTCATAAAGACCTCCCCTAAAACTAGCCAATAATAGTAAAACTATCTGCATAAATTAAGATCTATTTAAAACTTAGCATGTGTGAGCTATGAAGTGTTCAGTGAATGAATGGATGCTGCACCTGTGTGGCAGTATAATTGGATAAATGGCTGTGACAGATGGTGGGGTTTGATGCATGAAGACATGTTCAGACTGTGGGAAAAAGCTATGTTAATTGAGTTATTGAGGTTTTGTTTCATGGCAGCAGGTCACATGAATACCAAGAGATGGAAATAAGAAACTAAAAGAGGTCAGAATTTTTTTTGTCTGGAAGCACTGAACATGTTAAGATACAATAGGTAACTCACAGAGGAAGCAGTATGAAATATTCTGACTCTGGAAATAACCTTCATTTTCACAAATACTCAGGTTGAAGCTTTGATTACTTACTCCTGTAAATTGTTTCAGAAATGTTGGATTTCTGAGAAGGAAGTAAAGTGAAATATGTCTCTGAAAAAGTTAAAATTTGCTGTTAGGATGAGAGAATCAATGGATAATAAATATTAATTTTCAGACTCAGATCAGGTGCAAAAGGGCCAAGGGTTTGTCAGTCTAAAAACTTATTGTTATGTACTTTCTTCAGAAAATCTTCCCCCCCTTGACTGTGAGATACTACTCTCAGAAAGCCTAGTTATATTAATTATATGTATAAAAATAGGTTAAAGTAAGCAGACAGTTCGGTTTCAGTTCAGTAACCTTATATGACTCTATGAATTTTGATGATTCTTTTTCTAGAAGAACATAACTTAATAAGCTTGCCCCAAACCTCTCAAAAGTGAATAATGTGTTGCAGCTCTTTACCCAAATTCTTCTTAATTAAGAATAAAAGAATACATATATATGGTTTGATTTCTGCAAATGGATTATCTGCCAGTGCTTTAGCAATGGTCGGTGTAGGTTTGTATTTCACTTTGAAAATCAGGTTATAAGTGCTACTTAGGTATTATATCTCCGAAAATCCCTATTCTAAAATGTTTGCTTTTAAAACTAGGGTGCAAACCAGTGTTTGCTAGCATGCAAATGGATCCCTCCTACCCTTCATAATAACTTGCAGCATGAAAAAAGGAGATAATATTCGGGGTGCTGGAGAAATTTGTTTTTCTAGTCTGTGTAAGCTGTGTACAAAGAAGGAAGCTTTACATTCATTTCAGACCTCTAATGTTCAAACAGTCTCATACTACTTCTTTGTCAATCTGTACCATCTTGAATTAAAAATAGTATGTATGACACAACCTTTCAGGGATTACAGATTTATGTAAAAGATCTTGTTTCAGTGCCATCTCTATAGTAAACTTAACCATGGTTTTTCCTTGTAGTAAAGCTAATGCAGTGAGTAAGTTTTACACTTGCCTTTAGACATGACTGGTTTGCATATCATGGTGACTAGTATTTATCTTTTCTGAGCAACATACCTTTTAAATGCAATTTTTCTGGTCTACCAGTGCACATAAAGTGAAGCAACCGTATTCTCAAGCATTGCAGAAGGATGGTCTTTAAAAGCCTTTTGATTTTTTACCATTTTTACTTAATAGTAAAAATCAAAATGTACAATTGGATATACGCAAAGTGCTAAGATACTGTGGGAAGCCCTCCTTAAAATGTCTGAAAAAGAAAAATCAGTTGAAAAGTTTACATTACCAAGTCACAAAGCAAAAGGTGTAGTTTGAAAAATCCCAGTTGACGAGATTATTTGTGTCAAACTTCTTCCTGGTACCTCTGGGCTAAATAGCTTACTAATTCTCCTTGAATCAATACACTGGGGGTTAGGTTGGTTTGTTTTGTTAGTTGGTTTTTTGGTTGGGGTTTTTTTTTTTTTGTAAACCAGAAGTGTCTGTCTTAAGGTTTAAACACATGCTGGTTTAGAAAAATTAAACCACTTTTTGTTATGTGTTAAGTCCAGCTAAATGATGTGGGCAAACAGTCTATAATTATTGCTCATCCAACTTTATCTACTTCTTCACAAAAAAGATTCTTTTTGAGGCTGAAAAACTGTTAAAGAGAACCTATAACTCCCCATTTCTGCTGGGGGTGATATGACCCCATTGCCCATGAATGCAAGAAATCAAAGATGATTAGAATCATGGCATTAATAGTTGTCTGACCATAATTTTTTTTCCACTTCTTGCGGTTCTTTTGAAGTGTTACTCCCTATCCAGATATGGAATTGAATGTGCACATGCAAATGAATGGGGTATTATGCAGAAGTTGAAGTCTTTTGGGGAACTGTGAGCTACGATATTATAATTCACAGAATTTCTGAGGCTGGAATAGACCTCCAAAATCATCGAGTCCAGCCTATGACCCAACACCATGACATCAGCTAGACCATGTCACTATGTTCCACATCCAATCTTTCCTTAAACACCTCCAGGGATGGCAACTCCACCACCTCCCTGGACAGTCCATTACAGTGTCTAATCACCCTTTCCATGAGGAACTGCTTCCTAAGATCCAACCTAAACCTCTCCTGGTACAGCTTCAGGCCATGCCCTCTGTTTTCAATTCAGTTTTGTTGCATTTGTTTGTTTTTCTAGTCAAATCCTAGCGGCATTGCAGTTATTCTAATAAATAGCCTTGGTAGAAGAGCAAGGAAGACTTATTTATATAGTTTTAAATGTCTTATAAATCAAAAATGTAGTTGACTTTGAGAATTTTATTATTAATATGTTAAGGCTTAATTATAGTCTTCATTTGAATTAAAACCCTGTAGAACTAATTTATACCTTTTTTAACAGGAACTGGAAATAAAGAAAATGGCTAAGACTGGTAACAAAGAAGCCTGTAAAGTGCTAGCAAAACAGCTTGTTCAATTGCGGAAGCAGAAAAATCGAACATACGCTGTTAGCTCTAAAGTTACTTCTATGTCGACTCAAACAAAGGTCATGAACTCCCAGATGAAGATGGCAGGAGCTATGTCAACTACAGCAAAAGTAAGGTGTTAGAAGACATTCTTTTTCATTAAAATGCAGCATAAGGTTGCAAAAGTTCAATTGTCTTATTCTGTATAAGATAACTGAAGGGATAAAACTTACTGCTTTATACCCCAGATGGTGTTGAGGATGCAGTAGGGAAATGCAATTTGATTTTTACTACGAAATTTTTCCCTAGTCAGTCCAGCCCATTAGAACGTAACTAAGCATATTTTTCTCGGGTTAGGCACTTGCTAAATGTTTGCATGATAAAAATAAACTCTAATGCCAGTGGAAGAGCTCTTTCAGTACCTCAAAAAACCCCAAACCGTACCGCTACAGTATCTTGGCCTGTATGTCTTGTGACAAGCAGTCACAAGATATAAAAATATCAGGGAAAAAGTAGGGCATGCTTTGTCTAGAAATCAAGGCAGTGTGTCACAATAGCTCTATGACTTGCGCAAAACATAGTCTATTGCTTCAGATCTTAAGTTCCTAAGGAAATCTAATCTGGATTCCTTGTCATTCTCACTCTCCATGCTGTAAGGAAACAGTATTGCATTAAGTTTTCTCATAATCTCATCTCATAAAAGAGTTTGAATAATCTCAAGTTATCTAGGTTAGTTGTGAACTTTCACCTACTTTCCTGAATCGATAAATAGGGAGTCTGCTTTTGGCAAGGAGGATTGTTCACCTTGAAGTGTAGGAGACAGAATTAGCATGAATCATTGTAGGCAAGTTGTGTTTTTGTCTCAGTCCGTTAACTCGGACTGAGACAAAAACACATCCTGTTATGTGTCAGTTAAACACAGTAATGCAACACAACTTTGTCCAGAAAGCAGTTGCTACTAAGACTTTGCTGTTGGTTATCTTTGAGAAGCAGTGTGTTGGTAGACACCAGCTGTTCAGGAATACAAAGTTGTGACTTAGTAGCAAACATTCTATGATGTCTCGGATTAAATTTCTCCAAACCTAGTCACTACGCTAATTATGAAGGTTAAGTCAGTAGAAAAAAACCTCAGAAATATTAAAAAAAATATTAACCAACATCCAGAAAAGCAATGTATTTTGAATCACAGCAGGTACTTCTATGGACTAGTCTGTGTAACATTATTGGTGAGAAAGGTGTTCAATTCTTTTGATCACTTTTAAAGTGAGTACTTTGCTTTATCAATACAGGAAGCTTAAAAAAGAAGAGTATTTAGTCATTCATTTTGAAGTTTATAAACCAGTTTTAATCTTGCACGACTATCAGTGAAAAATATATGGAATCCGTTGTGTCAACAAGCAAGACAAATACATGAATGCAAAGCTTTCAGAGTTTTTTTTCAATATGCTTTTTAGCATATATGGCACTAATTTGGGCTATAGTAAAGTCCAGTTAATAGTTACCTCTTTCTTTTAATGATACATCTGACCCTTATTTTCTGAAGACATATAAACTCAAAATCACTTCAGTGTTTTGATGACAATCTATAAACTTTGTAAAAGAAAGGTAAAGAACCAACACCCTGTGAGTCCAGAACCACTTTTTAAATTCAAATAATGTGACTATAAACACGGTCTTTGAAATTAAAGTAACATTAGAAGCATAATACATTAATACTTTAAACAAACTCCAACATGAAAGCTGAAGACCTTCCTTGAAGCTAGTGGCAGTTGTAGTAGCTTGATAACATTACTTTTAATTAACCAGCTCTTTTATCTTCTCAAAGACAGCTAGACTTTACATTTGACTTGCTCATGTCTGTATTTAGGTTTTGACATCCCATGAGAGATACAGTATCTTCCTTCTTAGGAAAGAAGAAAAGTATCAAATACTGGTGCCTGTAAAGGCAGTGCTGCATACTTGTGATAAAACAAGTGAAGCTTGTTACACTGTCACAAAAAGATCTCTACCCATCACAAAGGTTTATCCTACGCTAATATGTTCTTCGGAACACTCTGATACTTGCTTTTCAGAGAAAAGTAATTTTCCCATTACCTTATAATATAAAGAAACAATTGCAATATAATGCCTCTCATTCAAATAAATGTTTCTTACTGAATAAAAACTTGCAGCCATTTAACTCTTTAAAGTGTATAGCCAGCAATTTAGGAAATGCTGCCCCCTTTTCATTCAGACCAGGCAGATTTTTCCTAATATAAGGCTAGGAGATGGGTCATGGTGCAAGAAAGATGCATGCGTTCAAAAGTGTTCTATTAGGGCAGTACATAATGGTATTTCTTACTAAGTGCAGACTGAACTATTGATCTGTTGTGTAACTACAGCTCTCACGGGATATAGCGAGACAGGGAAAGTGAAATTTGGAGTGAAGTATTTATTAGGAAAGTCGTATTCCTTTTTAATGTATATATTGGGATTTACAGATGTCTCATTATATGATTAAGGGTTTTTTCAATATTAATAGACAATGCAAGCCGTTAATAAGAAAATGGATCCTCAAAAGACACTACAAACTATGCAGAATTTCCAGAAGGAGAACATGAAGATGGAAATGACTGAAGAAATGAGTAAGTTCTGCACTGCAGGCAACAGCTAGCTGTGGCACACAGTGCTCTTGGAAAGGTAGAACCAGGCTAGAAATACTGATGCTTGAACTTTTATTTCTACAATTAACAAGACTGACAGCAAAAATGAAGATCAAACAGAACAAAGCATGTCTGAACAGGGAAGAAGAACCTTGGGCTTCTTAGTATCTCTAGATACTAAATCTAGAATCTGTTCTTTCTTCATGCAAAACAACCATTGTACTTTTAGAAAGCTTTATATACATGGTGGTGTGGGATGGTTTTGTCTCCTTTATTTTAAACCACACACTTCTTGAGGGTGGCAAGTTTTTTTTTCCCAGTTGCATCTGTGCACTTTAAACTAAATAATACCAAACTTTCTGGTGTTCCTAGCACAGTCTCCTTCCTTTCCTAATCCATGTCACTGGGTTTGGCTTAAGTGGCATGAACTCAAAACAGTATTGTTTAGCAAGATGTGAACACTTCAGCTGTGCTGAACTGTATTTCAGCAATTCAGAAGTTAGCAACTTACTTGGAGAAGGAAGAGGAAAGGGTTTTTTATGGAACTGTAGAAGGTGTTTTTAAGAAATGTTAAAATCTAGTGGTGGGGGAGATAGAGCAGCTGAACTCTTTTGGTGAAACTAAACATTTTTATAAAAGCAGTCATGCCTTACCCAGCTGTTTTTCTAGCTCTGCTCACAGGTTTTGCAAGGTAAGGAAGCTTTGCTGCAGGTGAGAGAAGTGCTTTGTATTGGTATCTTATACAGTGGTATTACTGCTACATTCTGGGAAGATAGAAAGATGGTACTAGCTTATTTTAGTAAACTTCTTGCATCATCCATTGTGTATTTTTTTTTTTTTCCTTTCTTTCTTCCAAGTTAATGACACTCTGGATGATATTTTTGATGCTTCTGATGAAGAGGAAGAAAGCCAAGATATTGTTAACCAAGTGCTTGATGAGATAGGAATTGAAATCTCTGGAAAGGTATGGCTGGTTTTACTTGGTTCACATGCTTCTTCCACTTCATTCTCTTTTTTTAAAATAGTTTACTGTAGCAGCCTTTATTTTACAATCTTATTCTAGAAGTCTACTTTTCATAGCATGTATTATTTTGACTGAAAAGAAACCCTTCTGTCTTCTAGATGGCCAAAGCTCCTTCAACTGCCAAAGGCTTGCCATCTGCATCAACATCAAAAGCTGCCACCATATCAGATGAAGAGATTGAACGACAGCTCAAAGCTTTGGGAGTTGATTAGCTTGATGGCAGTATACAGCCTGCCTTCTAATTATTCAGATGCAGACATGTTAAAAAGTGCAAATACTCTTTCAGTGCAACTGATGTCTAGGAAAACTCTGAAGCTTCAAAAATGACAACTTGAAGTTGGTACTGGGGGAAGGAGAGAATATTTTGAATCAGTTTACAGAGAGAAGTACACTTCATGTGTCCACTACATGAAGTCTTTTTGAGCACTGGACCGACCAGGGATGTAGTTCTAATGATAAATTCATTTATGCCTGATCTGAATCAGCCCTCTGAATTCAAAGTGTTATTCTATCTCAGTTTCTGATCTATCTTTAGAATTGGATATTCTGTGGCTGGTGGTAACACCTCCTAGGACAGCACCTATGTACTGTATATAATTTTTATAAAAGTATCACTATAGAAAAATTCTTAAGAGTGTCACCTTAGCACAAATAAAACTTGACCTTTGCTCTTAGTTGGAAACTATTTTCTTTTGATGAGAAATAGCCTTTAAGGTCTAGCAAATTTAGGCAGAAAGAAAAAGCATTTTATGTATTTCTTTCAAGTTCCTGTAGTAACTTTGAGTAGATGAAATAATAGCTGGTTATTCTTTTTACTGAAAGGGAAGAATACAGTTCCTGTGCAGTTTATTTTACTGGAACAGGATTTATATTTGTTAGTGAACTTTGTTGCATGAAAGGCACCAATTGAACACTATTGTACTGTAAAATAGCTGGATTCAACAGAATTGCTGTGCCTTTATGTATATAAAATCTTGTATCTTTGTGATTTTTTTCAGACTGAGTCTCTGAAAGGTGAGTAAATTTGTAATTAAGGTGGTTTCACAAAACACTGTGTCGAGACCTCCATTTACACTTAATGGGGCTCAGTGCTGAAGTTCAGAAATGCAACTTGTGCACTTGAAAAAGACATTTGCCTAAAACTACATTTGTATATATTTTACAGTATTTCTTAATGAAAGATAACTGTGCATAACTGTATTGCTTATGAAGATGCAATTGATCACACTGATAACCTAAACTGAAATTTTAGTTTTGAGAACAATTTTGGATGATCCCTGATAATTACCTGTCAAAGCACTAATA
Source organism: Chloroceryle aenea (assembly GCA_013399075.1). Lineage (NCBI taxonomy): Eukaryota > Metazoa > Chordata > Aves > Coraciiformes > Cerylidae > Chloroceryle > Chloroceryle aenea. The sequence continues at coordinate 179,825 of VWZY01008839.1, forward strand.
ATAAAAGTGTTTTGGTTCTGTGAAGGTTTTTCTATGGCCTCTGAGCTGCATCAGCATGATTCCAGCTTTAAGTGGAATGCATTGGGCTAATGAAATAATTGTTGATATTTTAAATAGATGACAAAGTCTGAAAATACAGTTCCCACTTATGACTTCCCAGGTGGTATGAAGCTCCTCAGCCCTTACTCTGCTGAAGATCATTTGCCCCTCCGATGTGCTGATTTAATGGGGCTGTTTGTTGAAAAAAAACCAACAAAATCATACTGGCTTTAAAAATGTAAAAGCAAAATACCTCCAAGAGTGAAACTGGGATAACTGGAGGGGGAGGGGACAGACAAACTTCATCAAGAAACTCTACTGCTAGAGAAGGTGTAGCAGGAAACCATAACCTCTATGAATATGCTGTTGTTGCACCATCTGCTTTTTGGATGGAAGTTAGCAGTAAAGGGAAAAAACATAGGTGAGCCTTCGATTGTTTTTTGGCATAGAAATCCAAGTGTTCTTTCTCTTTGAAGGAAGTAATGGACAAACTATGAATCTGTGAGTTAGCAGGTAGGACTGTGTATATATTTATAGTTTATAGTTAGTTTATATATTGCACATATCTGATATGAGGTGACTTTTCCTTTTCTTTTTTTAACAACTTTTTCTATAAAAAAATCTAATAAAAGGCTTTTTATTCCACAATGACTTCGTCCTCTGTAGGGTTAGTCTTGCACGTCTGTCTTTTAGTAGGCTTTCTTTGGACTTCTGCTCTGATATATTTTTCATTAACCTATAAAGCAGCATAGTATTTGGTGTAGTTCTCATGGGCCTTTCACTTACACTTAACATTCAGTATAGACTTGATCAAATTTGCATTCCTTTCTGTCTGTAGCTGGGTCTCCCAAGAACTGCTCTTAGGCATTGAAGGAGAAACCATAATGTGAAATTAGGTATAAAGTGTTACTGATTGATTGTATTTTAGTTGAACGCCAAGGCTTATGTCCTTTCTGAATGAATTATGCACTTTATACCTTTAATGACTGTAAAAATTAGGCATAGTTCTGTTATGAGTTCTTTATCTGTGGGGTCTTTGAACAGGAATAAAGGCATTGCTTTATGGTGTCAGTAAGACTGATGAACTGGGGCTACAGTCAATATTTATCTGGTGTTCCTGTTACCTTTTAAGTCCTGCAGCTCTAATCTGTGTAGAAGTCTTTCAGCAGCAGAGTGAGAAGTGTTGTAGGCTTGCTTATATTAATTTAAATTATAGCTAGCATGTTGTAGCTATGTATAACAAGATTGCATGCTCTACTTTGAAACAAAGTCCTTTTAAAACACTCTTAACAGACTTAAAAACAAACAAAAAACCAACAACAAAACCACTCATTTTTAAACTCCTTTATCCTTGCGGACACCTTAATAGCAACTCAACCTGAAAGTCCTCCATCCAAGAACAGCAATACAATTGTGCATGTACCCAAGAACAGCTCTGCTGAGGCAGACCGAGGTCCATCTTACCCAAAATCCTTCTCCACAAGTGCTCATAATTAGTACCCAGGAAAGATGAGAGGAAGCTAAACAGAGATGACACTTTCTTCACCAATACTATCCCAACATCTAACTATTTTCAATTTAGAGCACTTCCAGAGCCATCTGTAAGTGTTCTATATACAACAGCTTTGAGCGGCTTTCTCATCTGTGACTGGTCCACATAAACTTCTGGCACCCACATTTTTTAATAGAGCACTGCTGCAGATTGTTCCTCACCACATTAAGAACCACCATTTTTATTTTTCTTAAACTTAGTTACAGCTTCACATGTTTACTCCTAGTTCATACATTAGGCAAGATAAAGAACAGCCTGGCTCCAAGCCAGCCTTTCAATACAGCTCACAATTCAGTAGACCTCTATAGCATTAAGTCGCACATATTAAATCTAGAAGAGAGACAGTAGCTTAGACAGTATTTCATCTTACCTTTAATCATCAGCTTTTCCTGTGGAGGAGCCTTTTCTAGGTCTGTTACATCCTTCAGATGAGGAGGATAGAATGCTTCACAGTACTTCAGGGACAGGTGAACCGCAAATTTATACATTGTCATGATATCTTAGAATCACAGAGTATTTTAGGCAGGAAGGAACCTCTAGAGGTCACCTGGTCCAACCTATCTACACAAGCAGGGACATCTCTACCTAGGGCAGGTTGCTCAGAGCCCCATGTAGTCTGACCTTGAATGACTCCAGGGATGGGTTGTCCACCACCTCTCTGGGCAGCCCATTCCAGTGCTCTATCACCCTCATATTAAAGAACTTTTTTCTAATATCCAGTTTAAACCTATCCTCTCCCAACTTAAAACCATTGCTCCTTGTCCTATCATTACAAACCCTTTTGAACAGACCTTCCCTTGCCTTCATACAGGCCCCCTTCAGGTACTGGAAGGTCGCCCCTGGAGCTTTCTCCAGACTGAACAGCCCCAACTCNGTTACTCATTTGCCATTGTTAATCACCAGGGGGGTTACACCTTCTTTGATCTTCCTTTTCTGATTTAGATATTTAGAGAATTCTTTTTTTGTTTTGCTTTGTATCCCTTGCCAAGTTCAGCTCTAGCCGCGCCTTGACCTTCCTGACTTTGTCCTTATGTAACTGGGCAGCGTCCCTGTATTCCCCCCAGGACACCTGTCCCTGTTTCAACTGTTTGTGCAATTTCATCTTGTTCTTTAGTTCAACCAGCACATCATAACTCAGCTATGCTGGTCGTTTTCCCTTCTTGCCTGATTTCCTGCACAGGGGTGTTGGGAGCTCTTGCACTCTATGGAAAGCCTCCTTAAAGATCTGTCAGCTCTGCTCCTTTGTCTCTGAGGACTGCCTCCCAAAGGGTCCTGTTGAGCGATTTGTTGAAGAGCTGGAGGTTTGCTTTCCTAAAGCTTAGGGTGCTGANCCTTCTCCTCAGCCATTGTTACTCATTTGCCATTGTTAATCACCAGGGGGGTTACACCTTCTTTGATCTTCCTTTTCTGATTTAGATATTTAGAGAATTCTTTTTTTGTTTTGCTTTGTATCCCTTGCCAAGTTCAGCTCTAGCCGCGCCTTGACCTTCCTGACTTTGTCCTTATGTAACTGGGCAGCGTCCCTGTATTCCCCCCAGGACACCTGTCCCTGTTTCAACTGTTTGTGCAATTTCATCTTGTTCTTTAGTTCAACCAGCACATCATAACTCAGCTATGCTGGTCGTTTTCCCTTCTTGCCTGATTTCCTGCACAGGGGTGTTGGGAGCTCTTGCACTCTATGGAAAGCCTCCTTAAAGATCTGTCAGCTCTGCTCCTTTGTCTCTGAGGACTGCCTCCCAAAGGGTCCTGTTGAGCGATTTGTTGAAGAGCTGGAGGTTTGCTTTCCTAAAGCTTAGGGTGCTGACTTTGCTTTTTCTTCTTTTGTCCTCTAGTCTAGCTTTAACACTCTGCCTAAAGCTACCGTGGGAAAATAAGAGTAAGAAAAAAACCCCATGAACAAACAAAAAAATGAACTAGAAGCATCTCAAAGAAAGAGTGCAGTCCATGTTAGATGACCAACTCTTACTTGCATGCTCATGAAGCTTCACCTCAGAATCTTATCTAGTTGGTTTTTTCCCCCCCTATCAAGAGTGATTGATGACAATTACCCAGTCAGTAGTTCCTACAGAAAAAAAAAATAATTGCCCCTTTCTCGAAGTCTAATAGCTGCAGCTGCAATGCATTAAATTGATTTTATCCAGCTTTTTTTCTTTAAACAATTTTCCTCTAATTTGTTTGTATTTCCGTGGCAACAGCTAGATGTGTTTAAATGGTGGCTGCTTCCTCCATTTGGCCTTTTGTCATTCTTTTTCTTTTCAAGAAAATGGAATCGTGTATCACCTTTCATTTTATTTTGCTACGCTTCTGCAATTAGCCTTCACTTTGAGACTTCCTGTAAAACTATAAATGACAGTGTTAGGGTAAGTCTGCTCTTGAATTAGCATGCTAAAATGAATAAGCACATCATCATGATACACAAAGGAAAACTTACCAAAACAGAACTATAAGCCATTATCTGGAATACCAAATGTGTAAGAATACTTTATTGGATGGAGGGGGTGGGAAGTACAGGCTTACAACATTTCTAGGAAGCCTTTTATGAAAATAATTTAGAATATAAATAATATATATATGTAGCAGACGGCAGTTTCAACATACATAACGTTACATCACATAACACGAAAACTATGCAAACCCATGCCACCACTGCCCCATAGTGCTAATCTTTTCAACTATATTAATCTTTCATCCTTGAAAGTTCATGATCTGTCAATACACTCCTGGTGGACAAAAGCTACAGCTTGGTCTACTTTTGCTGTAGTAGGTGAGCTATGCTAGTGATGAGAACAGCCTGAAGAGAGCACATAGCACAGTATCTCCCCTTTGAGTTATTAAATTGAAGTTTTCTTCTAAATTATGGAGTTATAGAAATGTATTCATCCATAAAAATGTATCTTTTTTAAATCCAGGGGCCTGATTTCCATAGCCAAATAAGCTTATGGTCACTGTAATAGGTATCGGAGATAATTTAATGTGCACTAGAGAGTGCACACTTGTACACACTGCTTCTAAGTGGTCTTGAACATTAAACTCCTTTTGCTTTCTGTGGGCCTATTATCTAGACATTTTCTAAATCATCAGGTCTGTTTTATGGAAAAATAAATTGTATCTGGCCATTACTACTTGCATGTACTCAATTTCAGTCCTGGGAAAACAGTCAAAAGTACATATATGGTAATGGGCTATTTTAATAACAATGAGCAGGGCTGATGAGGTGCCTGGATAATCTGTCCCTGGTGAGTACTAAAATCATTAATTTGTTTTCTCAGTGCCTATCCTTCTGATAGGTGGAGCTCTGGCACTGTTTTTTCTTTTTCACTAATTATCTCTCTAGGCAAGAGGATGACAAATAAGGGATTATTTTCAATTAGTGTGGTGTAAGAGTGGGAATGTGCAGCACAATAAATGCTTTATGTATATATTTATTTCAGAGCACCGGGGCTTTTTTTTTTATCCAGCTTAACACACTGTCTCTGGTGTAAGTATGTCCACACATGGATTTAATCAGACAAAAAAACACGATGCAGAGAAACCCCAAAGGAAAAAAAAAAAAA
>VWZY01008839.1:197449-231141 GCA_013399075.1 Chloroceryle aenea
GGGGGGGGGGATGTGTTTTGTGACCAAAGATGGTTGGGTTGGATCTTTTCTTTATTTTACATAACAATGACCATACTTTCAGTGAATCTGGTATTTCAAACTGGTTCCAATGTCTGAATTATGGTTTTGACAACATAGTCTTCAGATACATGATATGAGAACAATCATACATGCTATTTTTAATGGATTATTGCAGAAAAGTGGTATTGCATCAAGCCATTCTGTAGAATTCTTCACATTATCTTTAAATGTCTTTTGAGGACAGCTACATATAAGGTTGTTGAGAAATTTCAAAGTACTGCATATGGCAAATTGCACGTGTGTGCTATCAGTGATGAGGCTCTATACTCATAACTGCTATTCATATATGAACTTCCATATTGCAAGATATACAAAAACTTTAAAATAATTCTTGCAATGAAAGATTCTGTCATCAAATGAATTGCCACCTATATTACTTTGGGCTTATATATATCAATATGTACTGATACCTATAATAATACATATATACTTATATATAATTTATATATTAAAGTCTGTGGAGTCATAAGTACACTAACTAATGAATGAGAACTGAGTCAAACTCTAATATTTTGGGTATATTTGGAACCCATAAATCCTCAGATCAGAGCATGGCACTGAAGGAAACTAGGACAGAAATCAACACTGGTGATAGTGCCTTATAACACCTTACAGACAGTTTGCAAATGGTATATCCTTCTTATGACACAACAAAAGAAAAAACTGCTAGCTGCAATAGAAGATGTGTAGCACAGCTGACCAGAGCGCTGTACACAATAGAAAGTGCACAAACTGTTATTCAATTGAGTGGAAATTTGTCAAGGTTTAAGTGGCTAATCACTGGATGAATGACAGATTATACTCTATTAGGCCCTCTCTCCTCCCAAAGGGGAAAGAGACTAATGGATTAAAAAACTAAAACAGCTTTAATGAAATAATAATAATAACTGAAATATATTTAAATATGTACAAAACCAGCATCGAACCCAAACCCTCTGATGGCAATTACTGCTGTGAAGCAGTCACTGGGTAAGTCCTAGGCTAGACTTGGTGGCAGACAGGAACCAGATTCAGGACCTGGATTCTGGAACTGGATTCAGGAACACGCATATTGGGGTGGAAGGCAGAAGAGACAGCGTCCTCCTTGGACACCAGCCATTGAAGAAGAGAACTTGACCCTCATCCCTCAGCTTTATACTGAATATGACACATATGGGATGGAATATCTCCTTGATCAGTGTATGGTCACCTGTCCTATCTACTCCTCCCTGCAGGTGTGGCCTTTTACTTTCTGCACCTCCAACGTGCTACACAAGATTTAGCAGTGACCTTGCTCTGCACACTAATCCCTCATAGTAGCTCTAAGCATTAGGTATTATCACTGCTAGAAGCAGACAGTGATGGCAAAATATCTGCCATTAAGTTCAGAAAGTGCAGTTACTTAGAAGAGACTTAGCTGAAAAGTAAAATCACTGAATAGAATTAGTTCTGTTCTCTCTCAAACCAGGACAAAATTCAACAACTTCTTTAAGCATTTTCACCTCTAGTGACCTTTCTCCTTCAACAAGAAGCATGATACATCCACCAAGTGCTTCGTTCCACCTACCTACTGGGGCCTTGAAGCTATGGGAGAAAAAGAAACAGTAATCGTAGCTTTACATCCTTGTCCGTGACAATTTTTTTTTTCCTCTCAAATCCCAATAGGTAGTATTTCTACTGCAAACTCATATATTTGCATTTAGCAAAGAAGTTGTAGCCTATCTCCAAGAGCAAGATGGAGCTCATTTCCAGATTTTCATTTCTTCCTGAGGAAGAGAATTTCTTCAGACTTACCTAACATTACCCAGGCACTCAAGCTTTCCAGACCAATACAGCTCATGAGAGGAGGTAGAAGTAGGTTCATAAAGGGCACTCAGCTGCAGCAGCTGGGACCAAGAAAGACAGGCGGTCAGAAGTCATGAAGCATGGAACTCTTCCTTAGAGTATGGTAAAAACCTGTTCTGTGATACCACCTCAAGTTTTTCATGCCACTGCTATTTAGTGTTTTGTTTCATACTGCTGAATAACCTGGATTTTTATTCGTATGTGTTTATGCCACACTGCCTATTTCTCACTACTGGTAGCCACTTCACTATTTTTCTTTTGTTTATGATTGAGTTTTCAGTTGCATTTAATTTTAAATACACTTATTTGGTTTGGTTTTTTTTAATCTTAATCTTACAGGCTATAAAACTGTAAAGGCTACTCAAGGTCCTTTTTTCCTCAGAAATTAACAGGATGTGCCAGCTTATCTACCGCCTTAGAGCAGAAATACGCCCCTCCCTCCTTACTTTGTTATGTGAAATATCTGTCCAACCTCCAAACTGCAGACTTTGGCCAGATCTTAAAAAGAAACACAGGACTGTACTACTAGTGATGTACTAATAAATCCTAGTCACTGTCTGAATCTCAACACTCAGCAGCCCAAGCTTGGATATTTTATGGAAGTAAAATGTATGTGTGATTTTCTGGTGAAAGAGTACCTGTGAACGAGAAAGGCTTCACTGGACACACTCAAGCAGACCAAGAAATCTACATGGAAGTTCTCGCCCAGACAGTCCTCACTTCCTTTATCTCCGACTTGTCTTAAAAAGAAATAATAGCAGCTCAGCTGAAGATTTCTGCTAGCAATTTCTGGTTTGCTGTCACCATTTGAAAGAGCTCGTCCCTTCTCTATACTTACAAGTACTCTCAAAAATTCAGTGAGGGTTTTCTGCCCTGAGACTCAGACCACATTCTCCACTTGAATGGTGATGGTACATTCACAGTAAAGCCCATCTACCCTCTTGTTAATACTCAATTCAAACTGGCTTTTCAAGTGGCTATTACTTCCATAATAGGAAGGACGAGGGAAAATTAAGATTTTTATTGACTGAGCCTCTTTTTACACTGTCAATTATAGGATAATGCTGAGCTCACTTTAATTTCTTCCTTTAATTTATCTCCAGGTTTTGCTTCATATCAGAGACTTATTCTCTTCTTTCTAAAAGTGTTCTGATTGAATGAAAAAATACTGAAGAGAGCCTTCAAAAAATCTTTGAACTTTTATGTAGACAGAACTAAGCTATTTGGTTTTGTGGCAGAAAGATCCCTTCACATGCTTTTCTCAGCTCATATATGGCCTTTGATGGTAGTCTCTCAGGACTAGCTGAGAGACAGGGAAAGCACCATCATTTTGCTCACAGGAGCACTGTTCCCTAGAGATGATCCCACGCTGACTGACAACATGGATTTTCATCCCTACCGTTTACCAAGCACTACATAATTGCAAAGGAAACCAGGCACTATGCTGGTCTTGGCAGCATCACAGAATCACAGAATCCTAGGGGTTGGAAGGGACCTCGAAAGATCATCTAGTCCAACCCCCCCTGCCAGAGCAGGGCCACCTAGAGTACATCACATAGCATCATTCATTCATTCATTCATTCTCCTCAGTCTTCAAGACCTTCTTCCAGATAAATTGCAAATATAAGACTTGTTCAGATAAAGAGCTCGTAGACATGGAAGTCTACAAGAATACCTTTGTCACATGTATAATTTTTATGTAGAACCTCTAAGTCCACAGGTTTTAATTCCACAATTTCATGGTTATTTTTTACTGAGTTGGGTAAAAACTATAAAATAAATAGAAACAGAAACTATCTTCTGACTTGTTTCTATTTTGCCAGTAACAGTCTTTTGCCAATACATGCTAAGACAATGGGTTGAGCATGCTTCAGTGGTGTTCCAGATTTCCAGAGTCCCATCTCACCTGGGGCTTTCAGCTGTATCATTCCTCCTTATAGGGTATTTTCTTACTTTATTGTACTGCTGGCACACTGTGCTGCTCAGCAGTCATGAAAAACTGAGGAGGCTGTTGTAACTGTTCCACATGAAGCATCCCAGCAATGTCTGCTCAATGCTGTGTAACAAGAGCATCTGCAAAACATAGTGGAGGCCATTTTACATGCGCACAGACTATAAAAGATCCTTATTGGAACAGCAAGCGCACAGTTCCTCCTCTCCCTGTATCAGTGTGGTAGCACACTTTGGTCTCAGCTCTCGGGCAGAAATACTCTATCGTTGTTGCACAATCTACATTGGAAAGCTGGTCTGTGATGCCCACAGTAATGGTGAGGGTAGCCCTTAAATGCAGGTACTTGGACTGCTCCTCAGTATCACAAGTGCACTTCATTTTTCAAGGACCTTTCTTCACAGAGTAAGCCTACATAAGTAGGTGATATAAGTACTGAACATCACAAAAAGGCAAAGCCCAAGAGAGGTTTCAGCACGTCTCAAAATGTAAGCATTAAATACACCAGTATTATCACACAAAACCAGTGAGAGGGACAGAAAAAAAGCACTAGTGATACAATTGCAGATGCCATGTCATTTTTGCAACATTTTAATATTTTCAGTAGTTCACAACTGCTCTAAAGAGCTGCATTTTTATGCAATTCTTCCTCTTATTTTTACTATCCAGAAAGATCTTTAACTGAAATTACTGTTGTATACTCATGTTATTGAAATACTAAAAAGACAGAGATAGATTTATGGTTTACTTCCCACACTGTAAATGAAAAAAACATCTCTAAGCACATTAAACTGTGCACAGGAAGAAAAAAATCAATCTTTTTTCTTAGGTAAGATATAAATTGACTGTCAGTGTATGCCATGGACGGTTTCATCCACAAATGATGGGGAGGGAGGACAGATTAAACATTTCCAAGGAAAACAGTTTCCCAGGGACCAGCACAATACAATTCACTTTTAAAAACCTATAGAAGGCTTATCCGATCTTGTTGCCAAAGTCTGGTTCGCTGGAGTCTGAGTAAAAAACACGTAATTGCATTAGAGCGAACAATAGCCTCAAAGCCTGACTTAGACCAAGTTGGACTACACAATAAAGACCAAAAGGAACGTAAGATTATTTGTTTCTCCAAACCACCTGTCCTTAACGTTAGATCATCTTTGCAGAAAAGAGCCCCTGAACATACATCACAGACATTTCTGTTATCTGCAGCGAAAGGTGGTGTTCCCACGGTTCTCAAAGAACAACTGAGCCTTGTCAGCAACTCCCCATGTAGGGAGCATCATAAAATATGTTTAAATTTACAGATAAGATCTACGATCCTAAATAGCACAGATATACAAGTTCCACTCATTTGCTGCATGCTCCTAGTCAGACTGGTGCTTTTCGAAATGTTACACATTACATACACTGCTACTGACACTTCACAGCAATGGTCCAAGCTCATTCCAGCATAACTCCAGTGAAAAGTAGTGCAGGTTCAGGCTGTAAACAGTTATGACTGGACCCAGACAGTGGACCTATACCAGACATGAACTTAGTCAAATATGTGGGGGGGGAAGTTATAATTAATATCTTTAAAACATTTACAAAATACTGTTAAAAAATAACAATTTTACAATTGTTAAAGGCCAGGTTTAAAATTCAGATGTATTATGATTAACTCCCAGTTAATTCAGGACCACATAACATCCTTTTCAGAGGCACAAGTCTATTTCTCACATAATTTTTCATTTGGAAAATGGGAACTTCTCCACACAGATAAAGATTTTCATGAACCTGGTTAAGATTTCAAGTCCACACAGTTCTAACAACCTAACTGTTAGTAAATACTCTCATTCCTGTCCACCTGACTTCTTCTGATTTTTCTTATGCTATTTCAGAAAGGGTGTTTGTAGCATTAGGAAGCATTTGTCATTCAAACATGGGGCTTTGCTACCATAGCCAGGCCATGAATTCTTTCTAAGTTTTTCCTTTCGTATTACAAGACAAACATTGCATTCACAAAGCTTTTGTAAATATTCATGTACACTGAATACAGTGTAAATGCTGCTGTGAATCTTGCAAATTCAACACTGGCTTGCAGCTTCCAAGTCCTTTGTTATCTAGTTGCATCTAAGATAAATTGTCAATTACAAACCAAAATTCTGCCATCAGAAGTCATATTTCTTGATATTTTCAGATTCAACAGTGTGTCCAACTAAAAAAGCTACTTTAAGAGATGAGATCTTTCATCCATATCATATAGTATAAGCTTAAAACTTAAACTTAGTTAAAACAAACAACAAGAATGAGTAGTTTTTTAAGGGTCAAACACTGTAAAATGGCATCACCCGCTTAGGCCGATTTCATGGTGCTTTCTTAAAAAGAGAAAAGCTCTCAACGTGGTATCTGGGTAAACAAATAATGGTTAGATATGGGATTTTTTGTCTGATGGATAGTAATATGAAATATTTGGAAAATTCTAACATCTAAAAATTACTACTGCATAGAAATGAGTTACATTCACTTTTACTTTAAAGGTCCCTTCACATATCCCAAAAGGATGCAAACATATATTCCCTGCTTCTCAGTTTATACTGTCATTAGCACAATAGTTTATCCCCAAATACAGCTACTCAGAGAGTCATGTTTATTTTAAAAATAAGTTAAAAAAAAAAAAAAAAGAAAGGAAAGGAGGGGAATTGACCTGCTCCAAGTCTGAAATGTTATAGAAATGTCCCTTCATACCCTGAAGTGCCACGAAGATGGAAGGAAATAAAATGTACAAGAATGAGTGTAAACACACCAGGGTAAAGTAAGTATGGGAACTGAATGAGACGTAAGACAGCTTGACAGGGTAAATCTGCTAAGCCAGATCTCCAAGACCATAAAGCTAACCCCAGAAAATGCCTTTAAATCACCCAGATCAGAAGTCCAAATACCTACTGACATAATAACTGGAATTCATCAACATTACATATAGCCTAAGACCACATCATCTAATCTTTACAGCTTTGTTATGTTTACTTAAAGATGACAAGATCTGTCAGAAAAAAAAAACCTAAATCTATCTCGCAGTATAAGCTCTCCCCTATTCAAAGTGCAAAAAAATACTGAATTTTTTTTTTTTTCTCAGAAACTGGTCTTATACAGTTAAGCAACTGTATTAAACAATGACAATGAACAACACCTTAAATATTTTTTTTCTTGGAAGTATGTTTAACATCACTTATCTCCAAAAGAAAACTTTCTTCTTAATTCCCGGAAAGGACCTAGAATACTAGCCTCACCAACTTTTGAAAGGACCTCAGAAATTTCCTTCTAGAGGTCAAAAATCCTGCAAGGATCAGAGTACATTTAAAGGCTCAAAACATTCTTCCATGGCTGTCTAGCACAGCCATGTAATGCCTTCAGCATTACAGCCTGTGCTGTCTCTCTGAACAACATATACCTTCTGTATTTTCCTGGGAAGATGAATTTCACATTCTGGCTTCAGGCCAGTCTCCAGCTCTTGGTGATTCACAGCATATTGTCTTGCTATAGCAAGACAATCCTCACAAGCATCTTCACCCCTGTCACGTCACACAGTGAAATAACATGTTTTGCTATATATTCTTTATGTGACCTCATCTCCACCTTTCTCCACCTTTTTACAATTAACTTAATTAGAATGAATACTGAAGAAACTTTGGTGGTTTGGACATTTATTATAAGCTGCTGGCAATTCATGTGTTTCACAGCCGGCATAAGTGCATGCGTCATATGCCCAGGTGCTCTAGAGCAGTGCGAGAGGCATGTAACAGGTAACAAGTGAAATCACATTCTGGGAGACTGAGTAATACTTTTGCCCATTGCTCAATTTTATTGGAAACTTGAGACAAAGATAAGCTATAACTCATGGAAAATGTACTAAATAATGAGGATTCTCTTTTTTTTTTTTTTTTTTTTCCCTTCTTCTCCCTCTGGCATAACAATCATCCTCTGATGTGCTCATCTGCTTCCCTCCTCTGCTCTGCACCTTCTGTCCCTACTCCCCACTCCTCCCTCATTATGTGTTGTGGGAAAAAAGGCACAGGTTAATATGTTCCCAGATATATTTGGATATCTGACCAGCAGAACCAATGAACAATTTTCAGCTATAAAATTGTTCCAAAACTAAATGCAAAATCTTAAGTTTCAATAATTGACATAAAATAAATGAGATCAATGTGTTTAAATTGAAAGTTTAAACTTTAAGGATAAAACATTCAGAATTTTAGAAAGTAGATATCAAAGACGTCACCTGATGCTCTGAGCATCTTTGATGAGCTTTCAGAAATTAAACCAAACACTATATTATCGTGATTTTTAAATTATCTGATGCTATTTTAGATAAAATATAAAAGATTTTGATCTGCAGAACTACCAGTGCTGTTTAAAGCAGATAGTTCAGATAGGTTATATAGAATAAATTGCGGGAAAAAAGTTTTCCAGACTAGCTGCAATTTTAGACATCTACTCTTTTAGGAGTAATCAAAACTTGTGTTAATTTATAAGATTACAGTGTTGCTTAATAAGATTTACAGTAGTAAAGACACAAGATAAAATAAGAAATATGTAGATATTTCTAAATTTAATCTTCTGAGATTACTGCCTTTTTTTTTAATCATCTAATACTTCAGAACACAGCATATAAAGATACATTTTTCTCTTTCTTACCAAGATAACTGTAACATTCATAATTACTACTGAAAAATTACCTATATTCATCTAGGTACAGTCTAATTAAAATGCCAGCAACAACCAAGTAAAGAAAGATAACCCTAAAACAAGACTCTGAAATACATTCAAAATATTAGGGTCAGGCTTTGATATCCTCACTGAGCAGTACATTAAGCAGTAAACAGTTTCAAAATTCTTCAAAAACACTAATCAGTAGTACAACAGCTGACAAGATGTGGACTAAATGGAACTTTCTAATTTGCTAAAATGTTTAGTGATGAGAACTCTATTTCTGTATTCATGGAACTAAGTGATAAAATAATGCTGCTTTCTTTCATTATCTGTGTAAAATAAAGGTCATCAGCTGGCTACAAAAATCAAGACCTAAAAGACACTATTATATGAGCTCCCAGAAAATCCTAGTCATCTATATTCATACCTGAACTTTGTCTGCACACGCTGCATTGATGAATATTAGTGTATTGGACAGACAAACATCATCAGCTCAACACGGTCAGTAGTTTTGAGTTTCACTACCAAACAAAACATTTCGTGAGCAAAGTGATTTCATTAGCATATTGAAACAACTGACTGGCTCAGTCTGAAGGTCATTTAAAATTCTTTGAAATACGAGACAAAATTTTAATTCTTAAATCTCTGATAACATGTAAAATGTATTCTTCTTTAGGAAATTATTTAACAGTTCTTACTAAAAATTTAATCCACATAACTCAATCATTACCAAGCAGTATTAAACCTGGGAATCATGACTTCTCAGTAAAAGAATAATCATTGTGGTATAGCAACACTTCACCCTTCAGTATCTCCTTTCTTCTAAAGACCTCATTGTTGTCCCCAAAAGTATTGCTTCCATCTTATGGGTGAGGAAATTGATGTGTTAAGAGGCTTGCCCAAGAGAATACAAAATCAGTGGCCAGCATAGGGATAGCAGCCAGATCTATCAATGACATTTTGATTAGTGCTTCACTTACAAAACTGTACCACTTTAAAATGTATCTCTATGCCATGGGAGAAAGCCTGAAATGTCTCACCGGGCAGACATAAGGACTCAGAATTCCACTTGCATTTCCCAGAGTGGGACCAAGAGCAAAGGCCCATATTTGTCCATTCTCCAAATCTGGAAACCACTGTCCAAGATCTGTGCTCATTCAATCTTAATACAAGATGACAGCTGAGCAATCATCCTCTCATTTCAAATATAAGCCAGAATGGGGGTTCAGAAGAAGGGGCTTTCTAGTGTTTTTTAAAAGGTGAGAGGTAAAATGCTCTCATTCATACACACTTCTCTTAAAATATTGCTCAGGTAAAAGTCATAAAGTGAGAACCTTCCCAAAGTGAGACACAACTAAGCTCAAACAATAATGACAGAGTAATTGTCATAAACAATTAGCATGGGACCATGGGAATTACTTATTGCTTGAAAGCATTCTGACCTGTTCCTTTCTCTCTAAGGCAAATATTTTAATGTTTCTTGTTGGAACTGTGTTGACAGACTGCTCACAACATCACTGCTCTGCTAACTAGGGCCTCAGTCTCCTTTAAAGCACCCTACCACAGAAACTATGCTGGGAGGCAGGCAAAACAGGGCTTTCAAATTTCCTTTTAAATCGCAACACCGCGTTTTAATCTGACAGTATAAACATACAACACATGAAAAGAAGCTTCTTATCACAGCAGCAGTTGTGCTGGCCTGAAGGAACAGATATTTAAATAAAATACCATGCCATTTTCCAGGTGTTAAAACAAACAAGCATAACTCAAACATGCATGTGAGAAGAGGGAAGCAGAAGAGTGGAGCCCTTCTGTTTCTATACAGAGAATAACCCTGGTCAAATGAAATCTTAAGTTTATCTCAACAGCATTTAGACCTTTGAAATCCCCTCTTTCTTCCCATGCAAGCAAGACCTACAGTGAGAGCAGCAGTAGGCTGTGGTTTGGGAGTATGACTCTCGGCATGGCTCAATTATGGGTGACCTCTTCTGCTTTGAACCACACCTGAAGCTGTCATGCAATGTGGTGGCCTTTCTCATGCTCCACCACCACCAGGAAAAGGCAACTGGCCAGTTGCCATCTCCCTAGGGGCTGTCAACCAGCCGGGGAGCATCAGCATGAGACATGGCCACCCAGAAACTCATGTATTCCACATTCCAGATATAGCAGTCAGATAACTTTCTAGGAATTCCCTTTTGGAAAGGGATTTCTTCCCCTCCAGAGCAGTCAAACACTTCTCAGCTTGTTATTTCTTAGTGCCCACAGAAGTTCTACAAGAAAGCTAAAGTATTCTCCCTTTTCTTTCCCCTGACAGACCAAACCTGTCTTGGGACTACACAGTACGTCAGGAGCTGGGCTTCTAAGGAAGTTCTCATTAGGACACTCTTGCAAAAGATGCATTCAGTGAGGGGACTCCCCTGGTACAAAGCACAATACACACAACCTAGAGACTTTAAACATGATTTTTCTCTGTGCACTTCTTCCTATGAGGAGGAAAAATTTACCACAGCAAAACTTTACTATCCATCATTGCAGCCTTCCCTGCACAGTAGTGATAAGGTAGGGAAGGAGCAGGGTGCACAAGCTGACTACTATTCTATATGTTTTTTACACCATTTACCATGATACTGCAGAGGATGAGGGGAGATAGAAAGGTATTGCAAAGACGACATAAGACAACCCTTACAGAAACTTAACACCAAGAAAAATGAACAGCATTCTTCATAAGTCACTGTCAAACTATCAGGTTTCTTTTACAAGAATAATAATTATCCATGGGTGATGATGAATAACAAGTCAGTAATACAGATGATTCTGTGCAGACTATACACTCCAAAATGGGTTCTACACAAGGAAATATTAACCTTTCCTACATGCACTACCTGGACAAATAGTGTGAATATACAGAAATATCCTTATCCACATAACAGACTAGGAAGAACACTAACAGAATTCCCATTCTCATTCATCCTCCCTGGTTTGGATCAGTAGGAATATTTTCAGAAACAAAGGGGAAGCAAGCACAGGGAGACCATCTTTGAGTTCATCATGGTCTTGAGGTCTACACTGATAATGGTGCTATATCTCCTCCACTGCACCATGAAATATATTTCTTAGTTGTGGGCTTCAACAGTTGAAATGAAGATCAAAAAAATAAAAAATAAAAAAAAAAAACTGAAATGGCCACTTTTACTAATCTTTCTGTAAACCACAAGAAAAACCTCAAGCCAAGCACCTATATGAACCATGTTATGCTTCAAAATATAATCTACTTGAGTGCATCTTCCCAACACCCTTTGGTTGAGCAAACAGATAAGGAAATTGTTCTCTTTTTGTCACCTTATTTCTCTTTGTTGTTTCCTCCTCTTTCCAGACCTTGCTTCCCTCCTAACTTGGAACTGTCTACAATTCGTTTTTCTAAGCTCTTTTCAACCTCTCTTGTTGACTCAATCACATGGTGCAAAATCACTTGCACTAGGGCACACCACTTTTTCTTTGTTGTCCCGTAAAATGTCAAACTACAAGTTGAACTAAAAAAATACAATATACTAAAAAGAGAGCTGGCATATCTGAATAAAGCCAGTTTTAGCACAATTGTTCAGAGATTATGTACTGTCTAACCTTTCAATATTTATCTGGAAGTTAATTTGGGAGCTATATTCCTGTTTCTTCAATAAAAATAAGTAACAAAAAGCCCAGCACATTCCCTGTCACAAAACTAAAGTAATGGTGAAGATCATCACTGTTTTCCCTGCCAGTTGCCATTTACACAAAGGAGATCATAGTAATATTCCAATTTTATTTAACACTAAATAAATTGGTTTATTGCAGAATATCCCTTTGGATTGTCTCAGACTGACTAAATAGCTGCCTTCCCCACAGGAAAGGGGCTTTATTCGATCTGGAAACATAAGCTTTTGATTTTCAGTTGTTGGAATAGTTTAAAAAAGCTGGTGAACTACCTAACTACTCCTTGCCAGAGAGCACGCAGGCATCTGCCCCCATGTTTGCCCTGTGCACCCCAACACAGAGAAAAAGTAACACAAAATCAGATCTCTTATGTCTATTCTGGTGCCCTGAGAGCATGATAGCTTTTCCAAATGCCTGAGAAAAAACACACTTGATTTTTTTTTAACATCCCCATGCTGATGTGATCCAGAGCTATTGTTATTTATTCTGCTATATAGTCTTCATGCAGATTATCAGCAGAGCAATCTAAATGACAAATTAAGTCCTTACAATGAAATTCTACCACTCTCAGTGGCTGTTTTATACTAGCCTAAACCAAATTATTTTAGAGTTCACTTTAACAGAGAAAGCTAAGAAATATGGCATTAGAGAGAAAAAAAAATATGTTGCCAGTAATGTCTACGATAACCCACTGTCTCCACATAGCAAACATGGTACCTGAGCGGAAGATTTCCACAAAGCCATCTCTTAATCTTTTTCTTAATCCAACACTCAGAGTCATCTTCATGTTTGCAAAACATAACCACTTGTTCTTTTTTCCCCAAACTGTTGAAAGCATGTCCATGTCATCCACAGAATATTCTTCTAAATCAATAGCCTGATGTATTCTCAATAGCAAGTCATTTTTCAAGAGGCAACAAACTTTATATAGAGAATAAATAAATTTATAAAATGAATACTTCATATCTAAGGGGAGAACTAATTGATATTACTAAGTGCCTCCACCTGTCAGAGGATTTTATTAATAGCTTAGTTTTAAATAATCATTTTTAGGTAAAGATTGCTTATTTAATTTTCACTATTTGTTCAATGTTTAAGAATTATATTTTATATCAGATTAGGAGATGACTGTTTCAAATGTATCACCTTTGTAGTAAAATATACTATACCAGTATTAGAAAGGAGATACACACTGACACAAAACTGTTTGCCATAAAAGAGGTAGGCAAGGCCCCATTTTACTGTGAGTTTGGATTTAAACACATAAGTAATCAAATAAGATTTTTCCATGTCCTTACATTGAACTACATGTAAAAATAAGGCTGCTATTTTTGCAGCATGCTTGGCTCTTACTGTGGGCCTGACAACTTTATGAAGGTTAACTTCTGCAAGATCAGAATTTTTCCATGATCATGCAATTTTGGGTGTTTTTACTGTTCTTACACAGATACAAATTAAATTTGGAATACTGCTTGAAATAATGATTTTCACTCCTGTTTTCAGACAAAATACTGTTGAAAACACCCATTTTAAAAGTTTGTCACACTTTAGCAAGTGGGTTTGAGGATTTTAGAGTTTCTATTCCAAACTTCATGCATGCCCAAACAGCATCCTGCATACAGGTCACTTTTGGAAAGTTAATACTGAAATCTGTATAAAAGTAAGGAAATAATTACCCTCCCTTTCCTTGGAAGAGACCTTGGAGATCTTCGAGTCTGATTATGTGAAAGCTGGACTATGAATCTGTTCAAACATATCAGCTAGTTCCACTTCTCTCAGCTGCCAACCTGAATTTCTACAGAGGGGAAAATCTTTACTAAAAGACAATTTTTTTGAAAAGCATCGTGCTCATTTTAGAGCATTTGTCTGGTTTTATTGAGAACATCTAAATGCCATAACCTTCTTTTAACTGAAATTTGGAAAGTAAAAAGTGATGCAAAAGTATGTGCACATATATGGATTTAAGCCTATACTTTTCTGTTGTCTGATAGTGAAAGATATTGCATACTTTAAATATAATACCACAAAATATTCTTAAAAAATCACCAAGAACTGAGGTTCAATGGGATCTAAGTATAATCTTTGAATGAAATTTACCAAGGAATAGAAGTTATTTGTGTAAAATACGTAATTTCCTAAGCAACTGATTAAACACAGAACGATCATACATCTCACTAAATACTACCCTTCTACATTCAGTTTTCTAATGTAAATCATGTATACATTTGAATTCCCTCTTAGCTCCTCAGAAACACTCTTCCAAACCTTAAACTGCTGCAAGATATTTTAAATTTTTATTTTTTTTAGTGAGCTACTCACAAGCATGATCACCATTAACAACACAAGTCAGCCATAATAGTCAATGAAATACAGGAAGATGTTCAGATATTGCAATATCAAGATCATCTCTAGAGAGCGTATGGACATGAGGACATATGTAACTGATAAACCTTAATATCAATTACCTATGAAAAAGCCTTGGGATTTAGAGTTAAATGAAGTAAATAGAAACATTAATAAAAAGGATTTTCTTGGATTATTCTTCTCAGTAATTGAAAAATAAAGGAGCAGCAAAACTATTTGTGATTTGTATTCCATAAAAAGAAGTAGCTGGCAGCATTCAGTATGTTTTGAATGCCAAATTTTACAACACAGTGAACCCTTTCTATAGAAAATATTAGCATAAAACCGAATCAGATGTTAGAAAGATGCCAATTATGAAAAGATGTGAGCTCATGTGCACACGCCCACACACACACTAACCTCTATATTGTATTCTTTCCATAGCATTTGAATTTTTGGCACACCAAAAATCAAAAGTAAGTTTCTTTGTTTCAGCAGGCATTTTATAGGTATATAAAACCTAAAGTATGGTGGCTAAATTAACACCATCATGGTCAATACAACATTCAATTCTGTGTGGGCTTCATCTAGATTTTCTACAGAGGGCCAGAAAAATTGCCCCATAGAGATTTTAGGTGTACATACGAGCCATCACTCTTTTCATTTGAGAACAAGGGATAAAATAATTTAGCAAGGTTTCAGTGCTCAATCAGATACCATAAAACTTAATTCCAGGTTGGTTTCATTGTATTCTCTTTTAATTTTAGATCAGTTTAATACCTCAGACAGAAGCAACAGCTTTTTTTTTCCTCTGTGGCAGCACCTACTGACCTGACAATTTGAGGAATTGGTACCCAAGCTTTGTTGCAACTGTCTCTACAGATCTTAGGTCAGGATTCACAAAATAGTGAGTGGTAGTCAGAAATGAAAACCTAGATCACCCAACTCTTGAGGTCTTGCTTTAGCAAGTGAACCACACATTTTCCTTCTTCATACATGTTTAAGTTAGTCTGTCTGAATACCTCTCTCTCATAAAATGCAGATCAATCCACTTCTTAGAAAATAGAGCTATGAACTATTGAAACAAGTGAAGAGGCTTACTGACATAGCTCGAGTTCACCTGCTTCACCAGGGCAGCAGAGACATGCATTAAGTTACATGTCACTAGTGAGGAAGATTAAACCATGCCGCTGTTGATCACTGTTGTGAGGTGTCTCACTGGGGTAGGCTTTGCCATCCTAAACAAGTAAAGTATGGTCTCTGTTCATTTTTCTGATCTAGGGTGAAAAGCTTTGACTGTAAATTCAAGTGAGTTGTTATTTAAGAAAGATAAAACATGCATGCCTTTTCTGCTACGGATTGAGCCAGGAGCGTGTATAATGCCCACGCCCAGAGCAGCTGATTTCTCCTGAAAGCTGAGAAACTGGTAGCTGTTCCAATGCACTCCAAGGGCAGTCCCAGAGCCACGAACAAGCTGCTGAGAGCATCACCTTTCTGGTCTCAGAAGTCTCATTCATTGCACTGTAGCCTTTAAAATTGGGCTATTTATATTCAGAACTTGGAGGCCTGGCAATGGAGTTTGAGGATGACTGTATTTCACTGGTGAGCTACAGTTCTTAGGGCCCTCCAAGGTATAATCTTTGAAAGCTTTAGGCTTTCAGTGGTAGCTAGAGTGCTTTCAAAAGCAACTTGTCTCAAGTCTCATCTCATGAGAGAGATATTTGCCTCCCCATGGACCCTTAAAATCCAGGTGCAAGTGCATAACATTCTCCTGTGACCAGCAGCAAGGTCTTCCTTACCCCTTTGTTTCAATTCCCCTTCTCAATTAAATAGCATAGTCAGTGTTTATCTAAAATGAGTGCTGTATGCCAGACTTGAAACATTTTGTAGTGATACATGTTTCTTAGTTGCAAAGCAGCAAGGAGTGTAAGGGGTCTATGGTCTCTGATGCCTTAGCACCAGCCACTGTGAAAGATGCTACTATAACATGATGCAGTTGTGTTAACATACAGCCTCTGACCTCCAGCTCTGCTGGAGCTGTGCACAGTCCCTCATATGCACCTGCATTTTCTTCTGAGCAGAATGGTAATCTCTCTGGCATCAACTGCATTTTAAGAGAGAAAAAATATTTAAGAAACAATTTTAAGTCCTATCTTCAGAATAATTTTTCTGACAAGTTGATAGGTCAACATCTATTGTTTACCATTAACCTACTAGTTACAAGCAAAAAAAAAGAATATCTGATCTATCCTAGGCACACACCCTATCTGCAAAGTCAAATACTTAAAATGAGGTTTCTCAAAATCAAGGATGCTTTCGCCTAACCTCTTCAAAAAAAAGAGAAGGAGAAGGCTTTATTGACACAAATGTACACAGTCTTCACTGCTGATTCTTTATATGTTTGTCTCCTTTTTGTTCTGTCTTCTCTAGTCTGCCCCTACCTGATATTTATCCCCATACCTCCAGCTCTTCATCACTGTTCATCACCTTCTTCAAGAAGGAAGACTTAAGAATGTTCATTATTGCATCCTTTTAACTTCCAGAATTTTGTCTCTTTCAGACCATTGTTGTTTTTCAATACTATTTCATTGACCAAGCACAGGTCAATTTTCAAACGGATGCTAAAACATCTCTCCATATTCCAAATTTAAAATGGGGAAGAAACGGACACAATGCAAGAGAGGGGTTTTTGTTTGTTTTAGTATTTCTAAATATGATCAAAGTAATTTCCCTCCCTCTTCTCTCATAAAAAGTGAAATTGGTGAAACTGTCCATAAAAATTCATCAGAGACTCCCTTCAAGCATGAAAATTTTCATCCTGAATTGTCAAAGCCTGACAGCTATAAATAACTGCTGGCAACACACAATCAGACAAAGGCCTGGGCAGTATTAACAACAGGCAACCCCAGCTACAACTCAACCCATTTTTCATCAGAGAACGGAATAGACATTTATTAGAATGCCTTAAGAGAAACAAAGCTAACAGCCAAGGAGTCACCTGCCCTGCTTCCAGTCACCACACACCTCAACAGGGGAGAAGAAGAGGCAAAGAGAGAAGTGAAAGCAGGTCCTCTTGCAGAACGACTCCATGAGCACATATGCACAGATCCAGCTGAATCCACCTGAAAATTGTCTTTGTGACAGCTAGGGGCAAGGTCCAGGAGCATAAAACAACGTGGAGCAGGACCAGACAACACAGACTTTGTGGCCTTCCATAAAAGCACTCTGCTATGGCAAGTCCCCTTCAATCATCTTACTTGCAGGTCTTCACGTGTCGTTTGAAATGTCCCCCCTTCACTGCATTTGCCACAGGAGGTCTCGGGCCTCCCACTTCACAAGTTGTCAAATTGCTGCTCAAGCCGCAAATGGCACACAGACTACAGGGTTTTAAATTATTAATTACTAGGAGATAGCTGATAATTATCATACTGCGTGAAACTACACATTACGCAGAAGACAATGGGATTAGTTCCTGAAATGGGTTGGCAATGCTAAGCCTGGATTTACAAGTAATTCCTTAGATAGCAATATGATCTTCAAGGCCCCTCTCCCATGCACATTCCCCTCACTGGGGGCTAGCAAATTCCATCACCACCACTGCCCACTCCCCAGGGCTCACAGTCACCTGTTTGTCAAATCTTCAGGTCCATTTTGGCTGGTAGCGGTCAGCACAGAGCTGTAGCACACACAAACAGTGTTTCCCATGGGATCCTTACACCTTTGTGGGAAAAGATCTGCTCGCTCCCTCAGCTCACTTGCTGCACCATCTCTGACTTTAAACAATGGTGATGCAAGCTTTTAAGGTCATGTAGTGGATAAGATTTTCAAGTATTTTCATGCACACAAAGGGAGCTGACAGAGCAGAAAAAGTGCATGGGCAGTTACTACAGTAGCACTATTAATATGACTACTTGCAAATCACACTACTAGTGTGTCCGAGACAGAAACAATGTGAGCTGTTAGATGATCACACTTAATTCCAAGAGGAAATCTAGAACATATACCCTGTCATGTGACCTCAGTCATATTCTGGAGAATGTTACTCTGAAAAACGAACAAGAAAGGATCCTCCTTGGACAAAACAAAGGCTGTGCAATATATAGAATCTTTTCACGCAGACTTCAAC
This sequence comes from Chloroceryle aenea, assembly GCA_013399075.1. Lineage (NCBI taxonomy): Eukaryota > Metazoa > Chordata > Aves > Coraciiformes > Cerylidae > Chloroceryle > Chloroceryle aenea. Next base: position 216,154 of record VWZY01008839.1, read on the forward strand.
TTCACAAAAATGCTTTTTTGGTTCTGACCAGCTGTTGAATTCAGGTCCTTAGGTGCCTTTGAAAAACAGTTGTTACAGTGGTTAAAAATACTGCAGTAAATAAGGACTGGACCTGGGCAACTTACACAATTTTAACATTGCTCTTGAATATTTGGAAATTTGTATAATATTCAAAAAAATAGAGAGCAGTAAACACACAAATTAAATATGAGAAAAAATTATTATAGACACATTCAAACCAAATTTCCAAGAACCACTGAAAAAATTTAATCAAGAAAAAAAACAAAAAACACACACACACCACAAAATAGAACAGAAAACACAAACAAACAAAAACCAAACCTACAAAAAACCCCCAAACAACCAGCCTCATCTAGTTTGCAGATCATCTGCACTTTTATCTCCTTCCAAGATGAAAAAGCAATCTATGCTGTGTTTTCACCAGGAGGTGGCAACCACAGCCAGCAAAACACTGCAAAATATTCCAGGGACACAGCGTTTCTTCACAGGGTCATGTTCTGTAAAAAGGCACATCAGTGTAGCATTGCAAACCCCCTCGTGGTTATATTTATTGCACTACCACTTCTTTTTTTTCCCATCATTTTTCCTTCCAGAAAACAAACAAGCAAAACAAAAATACACACACATAAAAAAAAAAAAACAACAACAAACAAACAAACAAAAAAAATTAAACCAAACACAAACCCAAAAAATAGAGCTAGCAAGCAGCTATCTTTGTTTCTCAGTAAAACAAGGATTCTGCAGTCATATTCTGTGTACATGCATGTGCACGTGTATATTACTGTGCACATGTGTACACATCTGTTTGTATGTCAAAAGTTCTCTGTGGTATGTATTTTTCCAGGTCTCACTACAAAATAAAAGGAGCCGAGTACAGCACGCAGGTGTGAAGAAGGTGCAGTGTGAGCTCAGCTCATTAGAGGCCTGGCAAGCAACAGGACTGTGGTAGGTTCAATCAGGTCTCAGAGTCTCGAATACCAGCCATGCACCTATACTTCATCACACAGTCTTCCAGCTGTACCAAGGACCATTTGATGCTTCCTGGTCCTCAGCCTTCAGGACAGGTGAGGGTTATGTCCACTGACTACAGAGCCAAAACTATCATCTGCAAACCCATTTAATTCTAAAATGTATCTCAAGACACAAGAGAATTCTTTTTTGTTCAAATAAACCAACCAGCCAACAAAATACCAAAACCTGACAAGACTATCAGAAAAATCCAAAGCCTGAGACATCAGTGGAAAGATTCATTGTTATTGGAGCCTGCTTCGTTTTAATCCTCTGGCTAGTGTTACATGAATACTTGAGGGTGGAGGGAAGGACACAAAACAGCCTAATACCTGAAGTCCGAAGAGTCAAGAACAAGAAAAAAATATGTTTATGACCAAAGTGGGATTAATTTTCCATTTCTAAGGCTGATTTATTTCACTTAACTTCAGAAATTTACAGTGAGTGTGTCAGCAGCTGAGCCTGTCACCTTAGACTCCCTTCATAATCAACAGTGAGAAATAAGTACTTCAGGGCCCAATTATCTGACCCATTTTAGACTAACTTTTTTTTTTTTCCCCCAGATGAAATGAATTGCAAGAAGTGCCTGTTTCTCTCCATTGGCCATAAAGACAATGAAGGACCAGCAGATCAGACATAATAGGCTTATATACACATTTTCTCAGTGAAACCTTCCCTCCCTTGGAGCTCTGAAGAGCCATTAACGCTTCTCTGCACCATTAACATCATCTGTTCAGAAGCAACCCAGCCATACACTTATGAAATAAGTCTCTATCTCCCCAGAAAAACAAGCATCTTCAGATAAGGTTTTAAGTGGTGCAGTGTCAGAGAGAGGCATATGAAAACAACATCTATATTTTTAAAACAAGTGTGAACTTATCACTATTTGTTGAACATGAATGCAGACTTTCAGGAAGCTGTTTGAAGTACAGAAGTTTACTGGTTAACTGTCCCAGGTTCCAATACACCTGAAGTGGCCCAGGTCTGTTTTCCATAATTTTATTCAGACAGAGGCACTTCTTTCAGGTGGAGATTTCTCTATTTTCCCTAGATTACCTGACTTGCGTTGAGAACTTCACAAAACCTTCATAGTGCATTAAGAGGTTATTTATACAAATACCCAGAACATAGCACAATGGGCACTGATCCTGCTCTTACCAGCTTCCCTCATAAATACTGTAAGAGTAAACAGTCACTCATTAGCATAACTTTTGAATAGGTAATAATACAAGGGAACATGTATCACAACATAGTTTTATCTGTGCAATGGAAGCACCATCTCAGCAGAGGGAAAAGGAGTGTGAGGCATTGCAAGGGAACCAACATTCAGACTCTGGTGGGACAGACTGTCAAAGAACCAGGACTGACTATATGCAGAGGTCAGATGCTCCAAGGAATAAAACTTTACTCTAGCACTCTTACACCAGAATTTTTTTCTCCCCCAAATACCTGTACTGCTCTCCTACACTAGTTTAAAATACAAATGATTCCTGTCAAACAGGAAAAGCTTGGTGCTTTATAGGGAGTACCTAATTAAAATGGATTTTTATTGCAATTATGTGACCACCTATTGAGAGAATAAGTTAACTCTGGTGAGAATTGCTATCTGTATAAGCCAAGAACAATAAATCAAGTTGACTACTTTAGTAAAGCTGAGCGAATTAACCTCTAAGTATTTGATTTAATCCTTTGATAGAAGTGCCTCATGTACTTATCTATGGTAAAAGTAGTGAAAGAACAAGCAGGACAAACTGATATTTCTCATGGGTTAAACTCTTAAGCCTTTGGTGATGTTCTCAATATGAAGGCTTCAATCCTCCCAAGTCTTAGACCTCATCAGCAGTCTCAAAGCTGTATTTATTTGGCATCTTGCAGAACTAAGTCATAATTGCTCTCAGAAGAGCATATTGTTCACTGAAAAGAAGCTTCTTCATTCATGATTTTTACCTAATTACATTCATTTCTATCTCATTAAGCATAAGCCAATAAACCTGTGTGAATAGTTTAATCCATCTCAATTAATTGAACCACTATAACAATTTTGTCCATCCAGTCTTCAATACAGTATATATTCTAATCACAGAAGCACCTAGCAACATCATTTTAAGATGAGCTGAGCACTCTAAACACTTGATCCAAGCGAGTCCCAGCTCTAGTGCAGTCAGGGACATTTACAGTTATTGTTATTGAAAATGTTCATTATGCTTCAAGGTAGAAGTTCCAGAGAACAGTTTGCACACGTGGCTTTTGCCTTCCTCCTAAGCAGTGTATTCGTCTGTAAATCTATCTCTAGTGCAGCTGACTTAGCTGGATTTTTGCTAACTCTACCTTCTTCTCTAGGTTCAGTTGGTGAATGGAAGCTGTTATCATGGTTGTTTCACATTTTGTGCCTAGTAAGGTATGGAGAAGAGGGTAGTAAAACATTCTTCTGCTAGAGAGTTGTACATTTTTAGCTTCTTCCTTAGAGAACATTAGCAAGACCTTGGCCATAACAAGTGAGATTTTTCAAACTTCCATTTGCAGATATGGTTCTGTCTCCCCACCAGATTTTTACACACACTGTCACTTCATGTGTTGCAGCTATGAATACCCATTTTGCTCAGAGAGCACCCAAGGAATCAAATGTTTCAGAACTATCCAAGTCATGGAAGTGCCAGTGAACCATTCAAAAGACTTTTCATATTGAATAGTCAAGGACAAGAAGAGAGAGGTATTTTGCATGGTGTACAATTCTTCACTTTCTAAAAGCAGTAGGAGAGCTGTTACAAACATGAAGAAGCACTGGTTAGCACTGATACTTTGTTCTTCAGAGCAGTTTCAGAAAGGGAATGTTAAATACTGAATAAACCTTAACTATGGCCAAAAGGGTGACACAGTATCGCCACAGTGATCAGTATACCACTATAGCAGTGCTTCCAAACTTAGAAACTGTGGAAGTAACTTGTAGGGAAAAGCTACCCCAACCCATATTTCACACAAGAGAGCATGTGTGTGCATTCAGCTCTAACTCCAGCAGCTGCAGTGACACCGTGATGAATTCATACTGAATTAATATCTTAATTTAAGGGTCAGTGTTAGTGTAGACAAGACAGTTAGATAGTGTTTTTGGTTCTGTTACAGACTAAGCTCTCCACACCTCCATTTTCCCCCTCTGTAAACCTCTTACAATGAAAGGGAACAAAGATTAGGGGGTGCTAATTTGAGGGGAAAAAGTCTGAGAATTTCCTTTCTGATACTATCTTTAAAGGACTTGGTTCACTTTCACATCACTTCAGAACCATGCTTTGATCACTGTTTGGAATTGCTTCCTCCACACACACAGTTTTTTACTGGGTGAAATTGCAAATGTCCTGTTATTTTTCAGGTGGAAAAAAAGAACTGGTTTGGTCAATGATGACTTTCATGGTAAGAAATTAAGGACTTAAATATATGGAAACTTCTGTACTGTTAATAGATCTGTTTTCCAGCTCTCTCTGTGTTTGGCTGTCTATAGCATAGTGGATGACAGTGACATAGTAACTGAGCACAGATCTGACACTGATATAATAGAATACACAAAGAAAAAAAAAGTTTTTAGTCAATAAGGAAGGTGGATCATAATTTGGAAAGAATAACAAAGTTATTTTAAAGGGATGCCATCAAACCATAAAGCCTAGAATGGTGGTTGTCTCCCTCTAATTCTTCCCATCCTAGAAATATAGTTCTCTGAAAATAAGACATCCCTAATTTTCTCCTCCTTAAAAACACAGCTTTGAAAAAATAGGTTAAGGTATAATAGCCACTCAGATTTTCTCTCCAATACTACTTAAAGTCTTTTTTCCTAACACTATGTGTTTCCTGTTGGGGTTTAGAAAATTTATTCTGCTAGATGTTTCTTTAAAATGAGACCTTTGAGGCACAGGTTACACTGAATGACACACTGAATATTGAAACTCTCAACTTTGAGCTGAGCAAGGACCTGCTCTGTGCTCCCTCTGCCAAGGTGTCCTTGGGAAAGAGCGGCTCCATTGCCCCAGTACAGTGTTATGGAGTAAATATGAAGGACCAGAGTATGAGGATCATCTTGTGCCTGACCTGAGTTTCCCTCTCATCCACTACAATCAAGCATCCTTGACTTTTTTCCAAATACAAGTTTCACAAAGTGAGAATTCCAGTTCAAGTAGCATCAAACAACTACAGTCTCTCCAGAAAAAGAAGTCATTTCTAGTACATAAACTAGTAGATAAACAAAGTCTGTCTTCCCATGGATTTCCTGCTCATATATGAAGCATTTCCTGCAGTAGTAGTATTTTTTTCCCCTGACCTGGATTCCCCAATGTCTAAGACTAAAACTCATTCTGCAGCTTTATTTTACTCAATTGAATGTATATTTTAACAAAATCTTATGCTTTCTAAGACTGCCAGCCTCCCATCAAATTGGACTGAAATTGGCCAATGAGCTCAATAACTAGCAAAACAGTAGGACTACAAATGCTCATGTCTTTAGGAAACCCAGCTACCTGGTCACAATTTATAAAGGATTTTCTATTCTTTTATGCTAAAATACTGGATGTGAAAGTACCTGAGACTATTTAAACATTAATCAGTCTGACAGATTGCTATTCAGTTCATAGATTCTTATGCAACTTACTGGTAGTCCTTTAATTTTCCTCAATCACAATTAATAATATTTCATTTCTTTCTTGTCCAGTAATTTTGCAGACTTTACAAGTAACACTTATGCCTTCATAAATAATACCTGCATCAATAAAAATCCAGGAAAATTTGCTATTGTTTTGTTACACATGTAATACAAATAGTAAGGCAGAGCAAACATCACTGGTCTGAGATAATGTTTCACAGATACTGCAACATCATTAACTGATAGAGCCAGACTACTCTTTTCTCATGCAACTTTTTTTAACCACAATAACTTATTCTTAAGTGAATCTCTTACACACAAAATTCCATGTGCTTTCTTTGTTACTAGAGAAATGACAATCTAAAACTCAGTGTTCAGTAGAGTTCAGTGGCAATAAAATAACATAAAACCCCAGAATTTCAAGAAGAACATGGCACTTATAAGTGGATTATGCAAGTAGAAGGAATTTTCAGAAGAAGCAGAAAAACATTCTCATTCCAAAATGACATTGTAACCACAGATGGAAGGAGAGGAGGGCGTGGGCTGGGGCAGGGAAGAGCAGTTACCATTTACTGACTATTCTCACATGGCCAACCCAAGTTTGTAAACAGAGCTGAAAAACCAGGCAAAGCTTTGGTTTTATCTATGTAATGGGGAAATGAGTATTGTACAACTCTTCCTGCACCTATTCAGGAACAGCCTCTTTGGGTTTCCCAGATTATCAGCTGAAAGTGAAAGCTGGAATAGGGATGAGGTCGGGAAGGTAAATCTGATAAGAACAGGCTATTAACTAGAAACTTCTAGCAACCTAACAGAGGGTGTGAAAGGCCCTGTATTGACACGTAAGGACTGGCTCTAGTGAAGAACCATTTGGGGATGCTGACTCCTGGCCCCATTCCCTTTCTGCGCATCCTCAAGGTACAGGGCTGAGACGACGGTGTTTAGCAAAGGAATCCTTTCTCTGCATAAGAATAAACAGAACTTTAAAGATGGTCTTTAGTCTAGGCATTGATCAAGAAAATTAGACACACATTTAATCCTAATAATACAATGAAGATTTTAACTTTCAGCCAATTTCTTCAGAAGCAGGCAAAGCTACTCAAGGCCTAATCCAGAGTTTGAGAAGTCAATGAGGTCCAGACTTGTAAACCGGAAATATAAAAATTGAGTGTTGGAGAGTGGGGAATCTTTTCAAAGAAAATAAGCCAAGAATCAGCTTTGCAGTAAGTATCTGAGCAGAGTTGTCAGGCTGGGGAAGGCAGGAAGCATTACCCTTAATAATGAAGGAGTTTTCTCCAGAAGGAGGACAGCTTTGCATTGAAATTCACATTGAATTTTCCTTCAGTCTGTGGGTCATGTTGACTGTTAATGTCTAAGACCCACTAAGGTATGTTTCTGTTAAAAATACTTACTGAAAGGATCTGACAGTCACAGGAAGATGATTAGTTTTCATATGATATCTTACTAGGCAGACCTGAAAACAGAAATTTACACAAGTCAACAAAAGCAAGTGTTCTTTACACTCTGGAAACTGAAATCTGTCACAGAAAAAGCTAACTATCAATTGATTTAGTTTTTTCCTATGACTTATGAAGTGAAAAAAGAAAGGATACTGAAAATGGAGGATGAGCTAGATCATGAACCATCTAAATCATATAAGACATAAATTTCAGGTTATATATTCAAAAACATCAGAAAGATTGAAATGGTATCTTTAAAAACCTGTGATCACATAAGAAATATTTTCAAAGGACAGCATATGACTGGACTTAGAAATGCTGCAAATCCTCTGGGTCTATATGAAGGTAAGATACCAGACCAACAGCAGGTCCCCTGTAAGAAGAGAAGGCCTTCAAAGTGCATCACCCTGGCTGCCTTAGGAGCTTAGATGCTGCTGTTTTCCTTTCCTAGGCCTCTGCTCATCACCAAAGTAAGGCGGCAGTATATGGAAGACATACACTTAGTGTTTCAAAGTTGCTATAGTTTCACACCCTTAGAAATAAACAGGATTTTTTTTTTCTTTAAATTTTACTCTGTCCATGTCCTTCCTCCATGGCAACATAGTGAAACAGCTGACTTTCTGACACAGCAGCCTATCTCTGAAAAAGAATCAATCACATCATGCTCAGAGGATCAGCATTACTATAATATTATTTACCTTGACTTCTCTGTTCATTACTTTCATGAAAGCACTGTTATAGTACTTCACTTATTCTTTAGCTCCTTTCAAGGGAGTTGTTCCGTATGGAAAATATCCCTTTCTACAAACCTGCAGGTCTACAAGTTTATCTACGTTTTCTGTTTTCTATAGATAAAATGCGCTTTCCTGTACCTCGGAATGTGGCCATTGATGGGAAAACAATGTAAAGCTTTACAGAGTTAATACCTTCGCTGTTATGCAAATTAATTTCCCTAAATATTTGGCTTCAATATTGCAGTGTTTTCCTTTTGAATTAAAGTTTTCTTTAAAAATATATATTATATAAGGTGAAGATGCATAGCAAACATTAGGTGAATAATTCTTCTAGGTTTTTTGGGTGGTTTGGTTGTGTTTGGGCTTTGTTTTTGTGTGTGTTCTGTTGGGTTTTTTTGTGGTTTTTTTGTTTGTTTGTTTGTTTGTTTTCTTCAATGGTCACTTACATCTCATGTATTTTCTATATTTCCCTAAAGTTGTCAACTTTGTGAAAGAAAAGCAATTTTAACATTTTTGCCCTTCCCCCCACCCTGTTTTTGGTTTGTTTTTTTTTCCTGATTTTATCTTGTTAAAAATGGTTTTATCAAGACATGATAGTATAATACTGAGCATGCTTGCAGCTTTCAAACTGCTAGGTTCTGGGTATGCTGATTGCTAAGTTTGTTCTGTCCTGTATTAGTTGCCTTCTTTTGCCAGGTCATACCCTAGCAGGACATCATCTATAAGCAGAAATAATCCTGCAGAGAAGTTTGTAATAGTTGATGCCAGAAAATAAGCCTGAAGAATAACTTGTCATTCTTTTTAATTAAAAAAAAAAACAACAAAAAACCCAATATACAGTCTTACAATTAATCCTGATTTAATACCAGCAAGTGAAATTATGAGCAGCTTCAGCAACAGGTATCTGCCTGCAATTTTGTTCTGTGTGAAATACAATGAAATAAAACAAAAACATTTTAAGTACAATGACATTCTTGATTCAAGAGTCTTGGAACTACAGATTGCAAAAATACAGTTTTTTGTTCTTTTGGAGGAAGAATGCAAGGCTTGGTCTTCCATTGCTCCATCAATGGTTACCCTTGCTGGCTTCCCTCTCCCTTTCAGAGGTTCTGGCCAACTAAGCCCCATTTAGACAGGGCAGTCCCTAGCCCTTAGCTCTCTATCCTTACTCCTCCTCCAGTTTCCAGGGAGGCAGGAGGTCAGCCTAGGGCTTCCTATCAGATGGGTGACACCAGCAGCCCAGGAAGGTTCTTTAGTTATTTTAAAGTAACATTTCAGGAAAAGAGCATGCTTATCTACACTATTTTTGTCATATTAGCATGATGGAAGAGTGGTGGTGGAAGTTTTGAGGAATGGATTTTCATTTAGTTCTCTGTTAAAGCCATTCTCATCACATTGCTGGGCATTTGCATTTCAGCTGAATAAATAGGAATTATTTATGTGTAATGTTTAGCTTCTACAGTTATGGCTTGTGGTAAATACATCTTTGAAATTAGAACATCTTTTTTTCCAGAGCAGAAGTGCCACACTCTAAGTACAGGTGCAATTCCTCAAGTTGAAATCTGTTGTTTCCTTGATGCCTAAGTGTGCCTGTCACTCAAGAGAAAAAAAATAACTGCTATTAATGATAGTGTTTGCTTTACAGCTGCAGGCTCCTTCCCTCTAACTGATCAGAATTCACAGAGTTTTCCCAAAAAAATAGAAGTATCTTAAAATGCAAAACACAAAAACTAACAAAACATTCTTCTACTTGTACCTTATAAATATACAATACTGTACTTCTTGTTGAAGATATGAATACTGCATCATGAAGCAGTATAGAATTCAAAAGCACGAGGTACAACAAATCAAGCTTTCTAGTCTGTGAAGAAGAGCTCTTTACTAGAATCAAGTGTCTCTGTAAGATACTTAGTTGTTTTTTATTGCACATTGTTACCCAGCCTTTTAGACATTTATTTGTCAAAGCCTTTTTCAAACAAAGATTTCATCCTGTTGATGAAGGAAAAGGTACCTACTGTCCTCTTATTCCTATTGGACTAGTTATTTGGCTTGATATCCTGCACTTACACAAGGAACTTCATTCCAAGCAAAAGCAGTGCAGGCAATGAAAAACTGTACATCCATCTAGGAAGGAGAATTTGCTTTCTGAGAAGAACAGGTTTTATATCTGGTAGCATGCAGTTCAGGCATCTATATTGCTGACATATGCTGATTCATGATGGTAACTTACCACCAGCAAGAAAAAGTATGTAAATGTTCCCATTAAAAAAAAAACAACAAAAAACAACAAAACCCAAAATAAACAGACACAAACCCAACACCTACACCAAAATCATATTTCAGATTTTCCTGTAGCCCTAAATAGCATGAGATGACTACATACTTTGTCAAAGAGTACTTATTCTTTTTTACTGAAGAGTACTGCTTTTCAAATACCATGTAGTCTTAGCTCCATACTATGCAACAGGGAACAGAATTTCTGCCTAAAATTGTCAGAAAAATCTCTCCCATCTCTTAACATATCTTGATCTACAAATGATAGGATGTCTAAGACAGCAATGCACAATCAAAAGAGTACAGATCATTTCTCTTAGAATATTTTTTGGTTTACTCCTATTCACTCACTAGGGAAATAAACATCTTTCAAACTGCATGTTTCTACAAACATTTCAAACCCCTATTTTGTAATTAAAATAAAAACTTTACATTTGGGCTCTTAGATAAGTTGCACAACATTCTGATTACTCCTATTTTGATTTAATTAGTCCTGCTATTTATGCTGCAAACCACCAACAGGGAAAATTATGAATTACATATTTGATTATAAAAGTCAGAATTAGCATCTGCTCAGGCTAAATTTTTTTGGCTCAAATTCAAGTATAGAAACTAATCATTCATGTATTCAGACTAGTAAAATGAAAAGGCACCAAAAAAATAGAATTAAAACACCACCAACTATGCTTCCACTTTGAATTCTGAAATGATCGCAAATCAACCCAGATTCTCACAATAAATGATTCGTGTGTGCCATGATCCTGTCACTACAAAGGCAGCAGTTGAAACACACACCATGCATAGAATTTTCTCAGACTGATAGCATTTTTTTTTTAGCCTGGGTTTTCTCAAGAACAAAAGGCTGAATGCTGAAAGTTTATTTTGTAAGATTATATAAAACCCTGCACATCAGCCTTGGAACTCTGGATTTCTCATGTGATCTACGTCATTGTAGACACAATCCACACTACTGAAAATAAAATCAGAATGTCCACATGTTTCCAGGACAACCCAAATTCTCGAAAAAGACACTGTTGCCCTTTTTAGCAACTATTTTCACCAAATAAATTATGTATTCTGCAGGCATCCACATTTTTACCCCATATCTAATGGATATTTATCCTTTAATGCACTACTGTGGTGAGTTTATTAAATGCAAATAACAATTAACAATCTCACTAATATGCTGTTGCTGAAATACGCTTCCACAGATAGAATAAGAACAAAATTGTAAGCAGTTTACTAAAATTTGGTCAGTATCTTAAGTGGGAATATCACTGAAACAAAATCCACCAAATTAGGATCAATTTGAATCAACTCACTCATTTTTAATGTCATGTCACACATTTTAGCAGAGAAAAAGAGTAACATTACTTAAACAAGAAGAGAAAAAGCGAAACTGCTGCTCTGTCATGCTGATCTGTGGTATGTGATTTAGTTCTGTTAGAGGTGATGCACAGAGCAAAGGAACCGACGAGCCTCAGGAACCAAGCCTTACATAGTTACCTATTCACAGCTGGACCACCAACAGCTGCATGACTGGTCACTGGTCTTAGGTAAAATAGAAAGCTAGAACACTCCACTTTCACAATCACAACAATATTAAAACATTGTTATGACCACAGAGTCAAACACAGAAGTCATGAAATGCTAGAATGTAAGAAAATGTCACACAAGCTTAACTCTGGATATTACCATACCACCTTCAATTAAACATTTATGCACTAGTTTTCCACAAGGTCTCTCCTCTTGGCAGTGCACAGGATATAAATTAGTTGTATATGAAGCAGTTACTGAAAATGTTGTTCTTCTCACATTTCTTCCCTTGCCTTATTTACTGCAAGGTGTTCTGAATGAGAAAATGTTTCCTAGCATTATATCCTTAGTTTCTTGGGTGCTTTGGAATCTACTGCATTAGGGTTGCTATCTCTGAAAAAAAGTCTCAGCCCAGTCTGTTGTTACCAGAAGGGTCTTTATAACACAGATTATGAATCTATTGTTTGGCTAGAGATGTTTTTTGCTTCAAATAACATGTCAAATATCTTAATCAGGCTGCATGACATCTAAACATAATTCTCTTGTATGCATGCAGTAAGAATTATTCTTACTGCTTTGTACTCTAGATTATCACAGCTCTGTCATCTTCGCAGTTTCACACATTATTTTTTTTTCTACACAGAAGCTTTAAAGCCTATATTCTGTCTAAGATGCTAAAATGACTATGTTGCATGCTTCTCTGCACTTAAATAATATTCTATTTTAATAAGAATATTCTAAAGAAGATGTCTCAGGACTTAAATACTACAAATAGAAAAAAAAAAGTGAGACACTGATGAGTGTCTTCACCCTCATAAGTGTTAAGTACAACTTATCTTGTGCTGGGGTGGGGGAGGGGAAGACAGAGGGAGGAAAATTATTATGCTGTGCTGCTTGGAAGGCTACTTCTTGCTATAGCTAAAGGAAAGTTCCTGAGCCTTGTACTCAGAGAGTGTTTTGAGAGACATGCCATACTCCTGTATCTTTTATTGCTGCACAGTCTTCTACTACCTGTACAGTTTAGGTATTGCCCTTTTACATCCATGTGTAACATGCTTATAAGCAAGGACAGAGTTGACTGCATTGAAAAGCCTGTTTCCTTGGTAATTCAGTAGGGCTATATGACATTCCAGAAAGCTAGGAAATAGAAAAGACTGCATACGTGTGATGGAGGATCACTGGGAAAGATGAGGAACAGACAGCAGATAAAGAAGGACTGACTGGCTAATATTGTGTTGCACCCCTAAAAGATCAAGAGATTGCAGTCTATTTCAATGGATCACAAAAGAGAAACTCCTTTCACTCAACACATACACAAAGGACTGCATTTGAAGCTCTAGTTTTGCTAGGAAAAAAACTACAATCCAAACCAACCAACCAAACAAACAAAAACCAAACAAAACCAAACCCACAACAAAAAAACAAAGCAAAGCGACAACAACCACCATCACCAAAACCAGGCTATCTTCAATCTGTTCCTATCAACATTTAAAAAAAAAAAAAATCTATAGGTTGAGTATTTTCATGATGTGCTAGAAGTGTGTCTGCATCAATCTACACAGCCTACATACAGGACACATGAATGATATCTTAACAGGATTTCTTTGTCATGTGTAAGAAATACAACATAAACCTGTGTCTGGAGACATGTGGAAGTCCCAAGATTAGAAAAGAGGTAAGGTGAGCTATATCAAAAGTTTACAAGACAGTTTCCAGAAGAAGTTTAGAGGCCAAAACCTACATACAGACAACATAAGGAGTCACCATCATCTGTTTTCAAGAAATGATTGGAACAGGAAGGCAACTTCTTCCACTGGTGTTAGTGTGAAGAAAAATAAGGTTGCAGGTTGTGTCTGTCTAGATTTAGTCCTAAAATCCTAGATGAAAAAAATCCTCTTAAGGATCTCCAAAAGACCAAAAATTCATAATCATGACATACTTTCTATCACAGATGAAGACATTGCATATTGTATATGGAATCACACGTTTACTCAGGAGGAAAGTACCATGTTAAAACATCAACATAGTTCTGATGCTTCTGCATGGTCTAAATCTTGTTCATCTCCATTTGTATCCAAAGACTCAATGACTCAGATCACTCACAGATCTGATCAAGAATGACCCATCTCAAAAAGATTACATTAAAAAAAAAAAAAAGGCAAAAAAAATTTCTGAAGAGAACTGGTTTTCAAATGGCCAAATCGACAGCTTCCCAGGTTGAGAGACAAACAGGACAATACCACTGAATTCCCAGGCTCATGCACACTTTCACTAGACACAAACTTTGGTATCAATGGCACTCCATGACTAAATAACTAAGAAACAGCTGTAAAAAAGAAGATGGGTTGGGAAAAGACAGGTAGATCACAGTTTACCCAGTTGTGGCAGGGTGGGTAGACAGACTCTGCTTTCACTCATTCTGAGTAAAGGGGACCAGGATGGCTTTGCAGTCCATCCCAAAGATTTCTTTTCTCTTCTGCTTCCTGAAGTGGGTTACCATAGTCCCAGACCTTCTGTAATCACTGTGAAGCTAGGACAGGGAAGGAGGAGAAGAAATGCTTGGGAAAGACTCCTTGGGAACTCAAGAATTTGTATGTGTGAATTCCTTACATCCAAAGAGCTGCTGCCTCCTGAGGAAAGTCAGCTATTTTCTCATCTGTCGCTTCAGGATTGGGTGGTAATTAGGCATGCAGATCTGACATGCACTGGACAAGAAAGCTAATTAAATTCAGTTTCCACATAACAAAGGTTATAGATGAGGAAGTTCTAGTATCAAGTATTGTCAAGGCAGTCACCTCAGAAGCTCCTTAAAGCTGGCCCTCTGCAGCAAGTCACTTATAGTACACTTGTTCACTGGTACTTTGAGCTATTCATGTGATTTTCTGTCCTTGGCAGTTGGATTAAGTCTGTCCATTTAACAAACGCTTCTGTATTCAGTCTATGCTGTCCTCCTCTCATTAGCTGACAGAATCACCTGTAGATGGCATATCCTTGTATTATCCTTTTATGCCAGATGTGCCTATCATTCTTATGACCTGTTATAATATGATAGTTATTTTTGTTTAATGTATAGCTTTCAGTTATGCCTTTTATTCACAAATTGATGGTCACTTGTGGCTGTCACCCTCCTGTCAAATTATCAAGTTTTCATTGAAAAGCAAAGAAACTTGAACTTTACTAAGATAGGTGGAAGGGAAGAATTACTAAACAACAAAACAAAAAACCCAAAGCCAACTAAAAAGAAAAGCCACATCCAACAGTGTCACAACAAAGAGCAAAACCTGTGAACAGCTAATAGAGCCCACTCACACACACCCCTCCACACCCCACCCCC